>VXAA01002840.1:487548-532182 GCA_013399115.1 Anseranas semipalmata
TTCCTGGAAGTGGCTGAACATCTGCCTGCTGATGGGAAGTAGCGAATTAATTCCTTGTTTTACTTTGCTTGTGCAAGTGACTTTTGCTTTACCTAGCAAACTCTCTTTATCTCAAACCATGACTTCTTGCACTTTTATCTTTCTGATTCTCTCCCCCATCCCACATGAGGAGAGTGAGCTAGCGGCTGTGTGGTGCTGAGCAGCCTGCCAGGGTTAAAGCACAACAAGAAGGCATGAACAATATATTTTTAGAGAAAGGCTCCAGATAAATGAGGTGATTGGCTTAATTTTTTTCAGACTTCAAAGCATAGAATATCCTGACTTAGAAGGGACCCACAAAGATCATCAAGTCCAACTCTTAACTAACTAACTATTAAAGTGAATGTCAATATAGAGACTACTATGGTAGCTGACAGGTTTAGCTTAGCTACAATATCTGTGATCTAAACACTCATGCTAAAGCTATGGCTGAAGGAATTTTTTATTTGTTAATGCTTGAGCATGTCTATGAGCAAGAGAGAAAATGTGGCTTACATAGCTAAGAAATAGCTAATGATGCTGGGGAAGAAAAGGTAAGCAAGTGCTGTGTGAACACATCAGCCCTGACCTACAGTAACCCCACTTTTCTAACTCTTATTCTCTTTTGTCTCCCAGCTGTGCCAAGCTTGCAGCCAATATAATTATGTGGGTAAGCATTCATCAGGGATCAGACTGAACCTATCACTTTCAATGTCCACTTTTGCTGTAAGAACCCAGTAGAAATGAAGCTAACACATTAAGCCATTGAATGTTTTAACCCTCTGATCTGTAGTTACTCTAGCCAGGAAATGAATGACTGTGCAAATGTGCAACATGTAGGCAAAAAATAAAATAAAATAAAAATAAAAAGTAGTCCATGATTTAAAATCTGCTTTAGTGTCAGAAAAGATCGATTCCTTCAGGTACCTTCTAAGAGTTTGTATAGATGGTCTCTAGGGCTCTGGTCCAGCAAAGCACTTGTACTTAAGTGCAGATATTAAGTTAAATAAGTACCTAAAAGTCTGCTGAATCAAGGCTGAGAGTGGTATTTAGAATCATAGAATGCTTTGGGTTAGAAGGGACCTTAAAGATCACCTGGTTCCAACCCCCTGCCATGGGCAGGGACACCTCCCACTAGAACAGGTTGCTCAAAGCCCCATCCAGCCTGGCCTTGAACACTTCCAGGGATGGGGCATCCACAGCTTCTCTGGGCATCCGTTGGGAAGCTTTTGTAAAATCTAGTGAAATTTCATCTTGTTCATCCGTGTGTTTTAAACCAAGTGACTCTTTTTAATTGATGGACCCAATCTGAGTTTTCAAAAGGCAATTTGAAATGCAGTGTCAGCAATGTTTTTAGTCTCAAGCCCTGTGGTCATACTGGATCTTCTCTGTTCCAAGCAGAATATCGGTTTCCTTCCATTGCCAGATTCTTTAAGCAGCTAACTAAATCTGAGAAAAATCATGCTTTTCCTGTGATGGAGATCTGCCAGACTGTGATGATCTGTCACAGCTGGGCTTGGATTCCTGGCAGGTGGTGGTCACAAGGGAAGCTGGAATTTTCCCTGGACTGCTTGGATTGCTTGAATTCACTCCAAATGGACATCACACACCACCACTCAGGGTGAATCCCAGCTCTTTATTAGATCTCACTGAGTCATGAATAATGTCAACAGAGAAAACATGAAATAAAAAGCAAACAAACAGGATCAAAAGAGTTCAAAACAAATGGCAATGCTCTTGCTGTAGGGAGGTGAGGTCATCTACTATTTAATATTCATGGTGCATTTTATTAAAACAATGGCAGGTTAAGACTCCAAAAGCTAAAGAATAGGATTTTGTCTTAATTAAGTCAAGGTGTATGTTTTATCAGCTAAAAAACAAGGGAGGCAGTGGGTCATACTTTCATTTTTTATTATCACCTTCAAGTATCTCTTTGTTCTTTCTCTCCCTTTTATCCTATCCCATGTTCTAAACCCTGTGTAAACTCTGATAGATTATGTCAGCACATAATAGAGGGCTGCTGACAGGTTGCTATCTGAATTCGTCCTATGTTGCTCTGCTTCTTTCATTGTTAGAATAGAGCTTGAGGGCCAGTGAGTATGAAGGAATGCACATTCAGAACGCTTGGCAGCATTAAGGATTCATGTACAGATAAAATTTAATATTGTTAAACTAGAGCATAAATCAGGAATAAAAAAGAAGAAGGCATGAAAGAAAGAAAAGGACAGGGGAAAAAAAATCAAGCTAGGGTTATACGCAAGTTAAGCCTCCATATGGTGTGTTTCTAAAACCTCTCCCTCTATTTTTTGCATTTATGTCACTAGTATGATTGTGTGATTAATGGCATGCATCAGGAGTTCAACTCTGCTTATTGGCTGGGAAAAGAATGCTGGAGCACCTTGTGGTTTAGGTTTCTTTTATTACCATGGATGGCAAAATGAAGATCTCCATGCCATCTCAAGGGTTTTACCTGCAAGTCTGTACCATACATCATTTTTCTTTCTCAGTTTTCTTCAGCTAACAAAACTGAACAGACTCTTTCTCCCAGAGTACACCTAAAATATTTCCAGGTATTGGCATCCAACTACCAAAATCCACCTGATGGTATTCTATGAGAAGAAGAACATTTTACAGCTGTGGGAGAGACAGGGTATGATTTCTGAGAGTGCTGGCTTGGCCAAAGTAAAGGAAACTTAATCCAGTGTTTGCATATCAAATGGAAGGTGGCAAAGGGGTTCTTGCATGCTGGCCAAGACTCATGGCTTCATTGTATTACATGCATTCCTTCTGAATTAAATAGTCAAACATTTTTCCATGCTGCACAATACTTAACTGCATATAGCATTTTCATTTTCAAAATGTGCCTTATAAACATTAACCAAGTAAGCCATATAATATGTTTGTGGGATAGTTAATTACATATTATTACATCTTATTTTGCTAATAGCTAAACTGAAGTCTAGCTACTGAGGCAACTTGCCCAAGACTGTGCATTAGCAGTATTAGAAACCTTTCTTACAATCAATCATGTACAGGCTGAATATGCCTTCTGGGATACTCAAATACTGCATGCAACTCACAGGGCTGTGATGAAGTACCAAAAGCACAGGAAGTGTGCCTAGAAGGAATACAGTTAGAAGAAGACCATTCTGATGCAGCTTGGTTCAAAGCTAAACTCACTCAGGATTAAAAAGCGATGAATTCTTCTGCCCGTTCTCCAGAGAGATTCAATCCTATTTTTATAGATTGAAACATGAATCATATGGCCACTGCAGTAGAATCCACACGAATGTGTTGGTAGTGGCTTTTTCCCGCTGTTGCTTCCCTTTCTATACAACACTTCAGGGACTCATACACTTAGGAAGGTTATGCAAAGCCAGGTGTCAAGTGAGAGTCCCAGATACAATGCCTTCCTTCACTTAACATGATTGAAATCTACATTTTTGGAGAGACTGCTTCAGCCAAAGGTTACTGGCTGTCCTGGGGGATGAAGAACTACACACTTCTTTCTAGATCTTTAGTACAGTTCAAGAAGAAACACAATCTTTGAATATGAATCAATAAAAGACAGAAGTCTTTTTTTCAGCAGTGGAAGAACCTATGAAAAATTAACTTAAAGGTGACCATAGTTGATGTTTAGATCAGTGCTATTACGTCCAAAACTTTTTTTTTTTTTTTCCTGTACCATATTGGTACAAAGAAAAGGCAAAAATCTTTCTAAAATGAAATGTTAGCTTTCATCACTGCTCTGTCTGCTGATTCAATACAGTCAAGTAGATTTCTGTGTAGTCACACAGCTCTGAGGCAAAGAGGTCCTGCACAGCATCACCTAGTGCTGTCTTCTAGTCCAGCATTACACCTGAAATAGGATGATATCAGCCAGATTTCCTCATCACTGCTGATTTGGTGTTTGCAAGAGTGTTGTCAATAGATTAACTTTAAATTGCTTTTGTAATAATTTTCCATGGGATATTGAAATCCTATTGAAATTAATGATTGTAACAGCTTATTCTGCTATTTTTTTATTTTTATTTTTAATAAGGACTTTTGGAGAACAGGCTTGAGAGGAGGCATCTTGGGAGAGAGGTCTGAGTGCAAGATGATTAATGTTCATTATTAAACCTGTTGCAATACCACCTCTGTAATTGAAGTGGTGCACATTTGGCTGTGTAGAACACCTGACTTGTGGATAGATTCTTTTTAAGAAGCTAAATTAAAAATTCCTTCCTTTGATCAAACCTTAATTACGATTACTTATTTATTAGTTGTTAGGTTATTTGTGATAAACCAGGGTTCCTCAATTTCCTAAATGAATTGTCTTTTCCATGTCTGTAATCTGTTTTAGTTATCTGTGACATACTGAGACAGGACTTCGAGCTGCATTGGCAGTGAAGTGTTGTATCAAATCCTCTAAGGAAACACACATTTCAGAGTCACCAGCTCTCACCACTGATGCAAAGCCAAAGTTCTTCAGTAGGGGCTCGATGTCCCACTTGTGCACACACTCACGCATGCAACTAGCCTGAACATCTCCTCCTTGTCAGGATTCACAACAGAGAGCCCTCATCTGAAGGGGGTTTGTGGAAGAAAAGCTTTGTGCACTCAGCCTAGAGGCAGTTCAGGGTTTTATGTCAGTACTCATGAGAAGACAAGCGTCTGTTTGTCCCTATTTCCTCTTATGTGAATATGGCATGGCATTACGTCTCTGAATGAGTGCAGAGTTTCTTCACCAAGGGACATGAGTTATCTAGCCATGCAGGAAGAATTCACTATCTGAGCAGGAAAAGGCTGGGCACAAGAGTGTGATGGACCTAATGGACCCTGAACTGGATTATGCTTATGGAAGGCAAAACTCTAAGCAAGATAGTGGAGAATATGTGAGGAGCAGAGCACCTTAGCTGGAAGGTTATTCTGTGACCTGTGGTGAAGCCAGTCTGTACCTTTCCTTGTTCCCCTGCAAGCCCACTTTTGCAGGGAAAGCAACACAGAATTTATGGAGCCTGAAAAATAGAAAGAGAGACCCAAACTTTGCAGCTTGTTAACGGAGCAGTCCCTGGCACCAAAAGTGTGCCAGATTCACTCCCTGTTCCAGGAACTGCATATGCATTTTGCATCAGATCAGGTACATGAAAAGCAGAGGGAGCAGAGATTATCCAATCACTTAGCTGTTGAGCTACTTAGCAGAACACTAAAATTGCTATTCTGAGATGCTACTTTCAGGTGTATCAGAGATGCAAGTTTGGCAGTTTTCTCTCACATTCCGCTTTATTATGCTGACTTCATCACACTGAAATAACTATCTCCAGAATTACTGTGTATTCATGCCTTATCTGTAGAAAATTGGACTGAGCAGCAGTACAAGCTATATATGTATGCAAATACAGTGGTAAAGGTACTGGAGAGGCCTTTTAAAATAACTGCAGCTACTGCAAGAGAGTGGTTGTCCCCTTGTCCCCACGGCCTGAGATAGCTGCAACTGTGGAGGAGAACTCAGGGTAACTTCTGTGTGTGTGCGAATGTAACACTGTGATTCAACTCTTGATTCTACGAGCTCTCTATCTTTGCCATGTCCTAGCACGGGGACCCCAGCCCTTCATCTTTTCTGCCCTTCTTTTCATCACCCCTTTGCTTTCTCAGCAGCCATGTTTAGCTGTTTCCATTTCCTCCCTGCCCTGTCTCTTTCCCCCCTCCTCTTGTCCTTGAATCTTTGTGCTTCTACTTCCATAGCAACAAGAAACAAAGGTGCAAAGATGGAGAGAGAGGGGCAAGAAGAGTAACATCTAGGGAAGAGCTTGTCTTCACAGACTCACATCTCATACATCATTTGCTGCACTAAGCCCTCAGGCTGACGTACATAATTCAGATTCTGTTTAAGGATTCAGGTTATCTATTTGCTTGTTGGCAAATTACAATATTTTTATTGAGAAGTGAGTTATGTGAGATGCAACTCTGCATATGTGATTGTGATAGCTTTCTTCTGGAGCTGAAAAATTAAAGCCTATCAAATGATGACAGACATAGCTGCATGGCTATATGGTGAAAGCCTAGGAATAGCTTTTAAAATTCTTTGAGTTCTCATCTTTGCTCTATCGCAGATATCCTCTGTGCTCCAGAAAAAGACCTACTTTCTCTCTGCTATCTCTACAATGGCAATATTTCCTTACTTTACAAAGTGACTGTTGAGGATCAAATCATTAACATTTAGTGGCCCTTGCATATGAACTGTCAAGCCATAATGTGCTGTTTATAACATGGTTCTTATGCAGCTAGCGTTATTGGAATCTTTAATATTATCATTAAATGAATTACTGCCAAGACAGTTTATTATGACATGTTCTATTAATAGTGATGCAATAATAAGTAAAAACAATAAAGGAAATGAATTATTTGGGAATCAGTACTTCATTGTTTTGCACTTCTGGTGTTTGATTTCTGATTCTGATGTTGACAATGTTTTGTTTCTGCAGATGGAAGACTAAAAAGACTAGAATCTCATATATATTTTTTCCCTGGGGCAAGAAGAGATGAATTGTAACACAATGAAGCAAATTAGGATGCATTATACAGCACATTTAAGAACCTAATTTGAATAATCACATCGCTTGATCAAAAGTTTATTCAAGTCAGTGGGAGTCTTAAATGGATTAACTTACATGTTAATCCGTTTTTAAATCAGGTCCTTAGAATCTATTCTACTAGATATTTGAGCTGCACTTCCTGAGTGCAATCAGGAGGTGACAGACAGGAGGTAAGAACTGTGAGTCAGAAAGAGAAATGCAAAGGAAAAGGCTCAGTTGACTGAAGACTCGGAAGGAACTCAAACGGGAACTAAATTGTTTTCTGTACCTGAGGAGAGGAAATGTTAAGATGATTTAGTGTTTCACCTCCTTTCTCAAAGATTGCTCAAATATATGAGGTGAAATATAGTTTATAGAGGGATGAAAAAAAATGATTTACAATTGGGCTATGAGAGATGCTTGATGCTGACCACTCTCTAAAGACCTAAATGGACTGGATTGCACACTTGAAGCTAAATAATTACAGGTATGAGCCTTCCATGAATTGATTATGGCTTTCATTCCGGAAGATGAAGGAAGATGAACATTTGAACTTTCCTATTTATAGTTCTTTTTTCATACACTCCCTCCTTTCTCTTAGGACCATGATGCATATTCTGTGTTATTTGGGAATCATTCCCCTCTTTGGGGGCTCTGGAATAGGGATAAACAATCTGGGGTAGAAAAATGTGTTGTCAGCGACCAGAATCTTTTCTCACAATTAATTATATATATATTTTTTTAACAAGTAGGATTCAGCTAGCAGTGTGCTGCTGTGTACATGAGATTCCTTTTATCCTGAAACAACAGGCTTAAGAACCCAACAAAATGGAGCTGGCTACACAAAAGCAATAAAAGAAATTTCAAAAGGAAACCCTATGAATGCCAGGGAAACAAATCTATGCCACATAAAACTTCATTCTGCATTGTGCTTGATTAGCATATTCTTAAGTTCAGCCTACACCTGCTTTTCTCCCCTCCTTAATTTCAATTATAATGCGCTCCTTTGTGTTGCAACATTTATTACTAAATGAATCTAGTTCTAAGGATGTGCATGCAGCCAATTTATTCATTAGATCTATTGTAGTGGAACTGAATAAAAGGTTTTATTATCAATCCCCTTAATTTCCAGATAGGATTTAGTGGAAATCAATATTAGAGAATGCATAATTGTTAAATCTTCTTAAATTAATAGACTCATTCATTAAGCCCCCCAAAAATACTTAGCTGGTATTTCTTGTGACTTTCTCTAATTAATTAGCAAGTAGAAAACGATAGTGAGCAGAACAGCTTTTGGCAATCATATGGTGGAATCTGAAGACCAATCTTGAGGAAGAATTAATTTGGATATGTATATACAGTATTTCACCCGTAAATTGATTATAGGAGAATGCACTGCAGAAGACAAATGGTAGTTGTATGCTGATGGTCGGCAAAAAATCCACTACCCAACAGGAGGTTTTATGCATTTCAAGCTGGGACGCGTACCAATGTGTATTCACTAATGAATAGCAACAGTTTTAAAAGCTTTGGAATTAAATATAGTGCAATCTATCTGTATAAAACTACATGGCATATATGCAATATTTGTGAGATTTTCATTAGTGCCCAACTAGACAAGTTTTCTGGGCCAGAAATGAAGAAAGAAACCACTAAAATATCCTAGAAGAGAACAGCAATTGATGGCAGGTTCCATATGCAACTCAGGTTCTGTGTTGTCCATATATGAATATGAGCCCTCCACCTTCAGATCTGGGGGTTGTAGGTTTTACTTTGTCCTAGAATTTGAGTCCTGGGGGAAAGGAATACACACTGATACATACACACAGATGCTGGTTGATTGTCAGCCCCTATTATCTCTGCTGTGGACTTCAGGAGTGACTGAAGTTCCATACTCCAGAGAACTTACTGGTGACAGTTCGTTGGAATTTAGACTGAGTCTGGCAATTGTGATATAACAGCAAAAATTGATGAGAAAAAACCTTTCTGCTACCAAACATGAAAGTTATACTTCTTTTAGCTCTAAGCTACCTAAGGTAAAGAAAGAATTGTACAATGAACCCCAAGAAAAAGGCCTGCCGCAACAGGCTTTCTGATCTCTCTCTATGACTCAAGTCAGGGACATTCTTTCTTTTCGCATTCTCAGTATGGTTCCACACTTTGTACTTTCATCATGTGTAAATTAGGCTTACTGTGTCTAATAACTGAGCAACAGAGCATGCACGTACAGATAGGCAGTGGAAGGAAACGAGTCTGGGTCCTTCACACCTGCCAGACAAATTGGAAAAAGGGACAAGAGTATGTACTCCCGTCTGTCAGAGCATCTCAAGTATCTCCTCTCTGTCATGGTTACAGAAAAGCTGGAGCAGCTGCCAGGGGTACTGGGCCTCTGTACTCCATTCTGTTGCCTAACTGTACAACAACTCTGCAGTATATTTATTGTTTTCCCTACAAACTAACAAGGTGACATGCTATTACAGCCCACGATCTGAAAGGAAGCATGGTGTAGCAGGAAACAAAACACTTCCAGCGTGTTGTAGGGCAGTGTCATCACAGTTAGCAGAGAGACTGCTGTCTGACTAGGAACAGTGATACTGAAATAACATTGCTACATTTCCCTGAACTGCACTGAGATAATATAAATTTGAGAGTCTTGAAACTATCATAGAATCATAGAATCATAGAATCATAGAATGGCCTGGGTTGAAAAGGACCTTAAAGATCATCTAGTTTCAACCCCCCTGCTCTGGGCAGGGTTGCCAACTATTAGAGCAGGCTGCCCAGCGCCACATCCAGCCTGGAAACATGACAGACATTACACTGACTGACAAAGAAAAGAAAGATTTGAGGAAATCTGAATCACTCTGCATCACAGTGCTTATTGTTGAAAAGATTTTTATCCATGATACAGCTTCAATATTCATTCTTCAATATCCACTGTATGTGTTGAATTTAGGGGCCTGAGGTCATGCCTGAATGCATGTTGTGTCAAGACCCAACCGTCAGAGTGCCTTTCCTGCAGTTTATTTGCCCTTGAAAGAAAACCTAGGAGCACTGGCAGGGAGAGAACTAACATAGTCAGGTGGCCAGGACTTCAGGGTGCATCAGCATAGTTTCACTGCAAGTCAGATACTCCCCAAATGCAAACACTGCTTGAAACACCATTGTTCAGAATAAGCCTACTAACAACAGTGGCAGACAGAGGCTGACCAATTTAGGCTGGCATGTGATTATGCTTTGACAATACATATAGAATTCTGTTTCTGCTAATGTGTTAGCTCCTAGACAGACGTATGCAGTTCTTTTTAAACTACATTTTTTTTCCCCACCAAACTGTTTTCGGCTATTTTTTTTTTTGTCTGTCCACTGGTTTGACATTTATTACCTATCCTCCATCATACTATTGCTTTTCTATTTGGGTTAGGTACTGATAACTCATTTCTTGTCTGTTCATGTTTTTATTCTTTCTAAGAAACTGTTCATTATGATGCACAACAGCTCTCTCCACACTACAGGATTGATTTGTTTGCAATTGAGCCTGCTGGATGGAATTACCATTAGTATCAGCATCGGTACTTGCATTTTGGTGTACGCCACAAGCTGTGAATTTTGAAAGATATTTTAATGGACACACACACAGATACTTTCAATTTCAAGTGGCATGACTTTTGGGCACTGTGGATTGGTACTCACCATAGCTCAAGCATAAAATGAACAAAAATCCCCAAACAACATCAGAACAGTAAAATTCTGTGAAATAAGCAGAAGTGTGAGATAGTAATAAGAGAATAGATTCACTATTCCAGCTAAGGATACCTTTGTTGACATTACACTGGATAAGCCAAAGTTGATTTTTAAAAATCAGGCTGATTTCATATTCTGCTCCAGAATTCCTGTTAGGATGCATAAAAGTGGACTGTGTGCTCATACTTGCTTTACAGAATGGTGACAACATTTTTTTTTTTTTTTTTATAGTTATCTATGGCTTTGGTGATTTACAGAAATACTGAAATGAAATACACTTGGGAGTCCCATCTTCCTCAGATTGTACAGGATTCTCATGCGATGTATTCAAGAGTAGCACTTACTTAGCAAAACCCCTACACAGCTCAAAGTATCAGAACATACCATGCCTAATTCCCTTGTGTGTTTTTGCATTTCTTTTCATGCTGTCTGAAAGTCCAAAAATTTTGGAACTATAATGAATCTTACATCTATCCCCTTCAGCTTTTTGACATTAATGTTTCCCTGTAAGTTAATGAGAAAAAAAAAAAAGGAGAGAGAAAAAGGTATTGATTTTCGAAATCATCAAAAGAGAATATTTCCTCTTTTTCGCTTTTCAGTCCTTAAACAGTCTTGTAAATTAGTATAACTGTCTTCTATACTAATCAGCAACAGTGAAACCTATGCATTTTCTTAGAAATAAATACAATTCTACAGCATTTGTACTACATAAAGAAGGGGGGGTTGCATTTTGAAAATAATTACTCTTCCATAATGCAGCTATAACTTTGTGCCTTTCTCTCAGGTTATTCATCATTAAATTCCTTTGCAAATGGTTGTATTAAGGTCATTTCCAATTGTGCCTGCTATTGCATTTAGACTCAAGAGGGTGCTGAACAAATCAGACTGCTTAGTATTTCAGCTTGATGGACTTTGGGCAGGGATAGGAATGATTCCAGCATAGGTTTTCTGCAACAGTCAGTTTGAGGATGGCCCCAAGTACTAGGAACCAGTACTAATGCTGGAGCAGAAGAAGGTTCCTCCTTCAGAGTATTTTTAAGTAAGTTATCACATAAAAGATAAAAAAACAGGAGTTGATATACTGGATAGAACTTGAAGCAGCAAAAATATTGAGTCCATACTAGCTCCATATAAGTATTGCTCCAGTCCACCAGTGGTCTAACACTAAAAATATAGACAAATTGCCTACATTTCGGGAGAAAACAAACATTGAGAACAAGTATTAGATTAGTTATGAAATCAAAGAAAAATTAAGATTAAGTTTACCTAGAACAGTTGGTCCCTCCAACAAATTCTTAAATCAAAAAGACTTTCCCTTGGGTTATCTATGCCATAGGGTTGGGTACCCACCTTCTGTTTGGTCTACTGAAGTCTTAGAAGAGTCACTGAAAATAATAGTGTCCAATAAACCATCCTAGCTGAATACTTCTGCTGACTTTTTGGAAAAATCTTGGAATTTGTTGACTTTAGTATCATAAAATGTATATATATTAAGATCAGATATTAAATCATAATTTTGTGATAATAATAACAATTATTATTATTTTTCATCACAATGTATGCATGCTCTAATAAGAGGACTGGATAATTTTGGTAAAACTTGCTTTATTTATTTATTTGTTTGTTTGTTTTCCCCCCACTGAAAAGCATGTGTGGAGGAGAATTTGACTGTATATTTTTTTTCAGATGGAAGCTGCAAACCATGGCCACAAAATGAATGCACCTTCTAACACTGTGGAGCACATTATTATTTTTGTTTCTTTTTAATGAGTTTTTAATCTTTTTCATTACAAAAATACCACTATTAACTGAGATGATCTTCTGTTTTAATTTTATTACTTAGAAAATCTATCTTGTTATTCAAGAAATAAAAATAACAAATATGTAGGAGAAAAGGAAAAGTTATACTTTTCAGCAAAGCTACTAACTCTGGTATATTTTTAGGTAATGCAACCAGATTTTCAGATTCACCATATTTTTAATAGAAAGGAAAATAACAGCACGTTTAAATGCTTTTTTTCTTCAGCCCAGACAAATCATTCCATATGCTGGATCTGATTTGTTGTTTTCAGAATATATAACCATCTCATATGCTTTCAAGTGAGTATAATCAAAATGTACGTAGAAAAATGCTTTCATTTCATATTCACAATAAGTGTACAGGTGCAGAAAATATTTTTTCTCAAGTAAGAAGGCTCATTTTTTTAATTTCTTTGAATGTGAGGAAAAATAATTTTAAAACTAGTTTTAATTACATTGCCACTTGTCATTCAAAGTGACACAACCTTCTAATACATATCTGTTTAAAATGCTGCAGAACAGCAACAGTAGCTGTCATTTCCTGAGTAATGTGACATTTAGAACGCCTTTAAAGAATATGTTGTATATACTTAAAAATACATCCAAATTCAACATTTAATCCTGTTTATAGTTTTGAGATACTGCGTGAGCCTGGGCTTCAGAGGAAGCTCAGGGAGCTAATGCTAGAAGCAGGCAAAATTTTCTGTTGTATTTGTTTAATTTATTCCAGTCTAAGCTGAATAGATAAGACAAACAAACAAACAATCTAAACAAAAGACTTTCCTAAGTTCCCTGGGAGCCAAACATTTTGAGAAAACCTTGTGTCAGAAAATGCTGATACACTGTTTTGTAAATTACTATGCTGCTTGGATGGTGTGTCTGCTTACTGAAATTGAAATTCCTGTCAGTTGCCTATTTCTGCTATTTGTAGAATTAAACCTGACATGAACAGTGATGTCACTAAGCAATGGCTTGGGATCACAGAATCATAGAATCATAGAATGGCCTGGGTTGAAAAGGACCTTAAAGATCATCTAGTTTCAACCCCCCTGCTCTGGGCAGGGTTGCCAACTACTAGAGCAGGCTGCCCAGTGCCACATCCAGCCTGGCCTTGAATGCCTCCAGGGATGGGGCATCCACAACCTCTCTGGGTAAAATCATGGAATTTGTAGCTCTGGTTAAAGCCCAGGTCTGTGGAAGATCAGCAAGACCTCTGGTATGTTTAAGTGCACCCATACCGTTAATGCTGGGACTTGGGCAACCCGACCCTTGGGAGAACTTGGACAGGCTGGATCCTGGCCCTGAAGCAGTCTGTATGGGAATCTGTCTGAGGGTTGAGAAACTCCGCAATAATGAGGGGAGAGAAGAGAGATCAAGACCTTCAGGTCCCTAACTTGAATACAGACAGCTCAGTAGCTCTACTGGGAGTTGTGGCTGCCAGAGGCTGGCTTGGAAATGGGCAAACTGGAAGTACCATACCTTTATCTTGGTGCAGCTTACCAGTCAAGTCTGCCTCAAAAACTGGGATACTGAGGCAGCCCAGGAATCCATGGGAAAACTGCCTTACCCTGTATCAACCCTTGTCAAACCCAAGATGTTTCTGACAAAGCATGTTGGACTCAGTAACATTTTCCCATGAAATTAGCTTAATCAGAGAACAGCTAACCAACTGTAGTTGTTATGCAAATTGAAAAATACTGTTTATGGAATGGAAAACATGAAGGGCTAGTCAACAAAAAAAGTGTGTTACATTACCGAACACTGCAATTCTCAACATGTAGGGTAACAGCTTTGAAATTCTGAAGCTATGTGAATATGTAATTCTTATCTAAATAGATGGAAATGTTGAGCCTAAATCTGGTCTTATAAACTTAGATACATAGCATTCTGTGGCCCTGCCGTGAATACATTTGTTTGTAAACAATGGGGAAGACTTGCAGTCTAAATCTACTTTAAAAATGCCAGAGCTCTGAGAAACTCAGATTCATCAGTCAGAAATGAGGAATAGTTATGGGTCTCTCAGGCCCAGTTGCTCCCAGAGAATTAAGAAAAAAATCAGGCCACAGAAAGAGATTTTGCTTAGCAACCACAGCCTTAAATCCTTTCCTGGAAATGGCTATACCAGCCAACCAGTAGAAAACAAGAGCTTGTAAAAGTGCCTTCTAGGAGCACACTGACAGAGAATTGACTCAGGATGTGTGAGATTTGGCTTCAATTCCTTCCTCTCCCATTTGAATTTCATCACCAATTTCCTATGTGACTTCTGAGATACGGTTTAGTTTCCTCCAACCTCTCCTGGCAAAACAGTGACAGAATGAGCAAGTGAGCACAGCTTTCCAGCTGGATGGCAGGAGTAGTCACAGCCAAGATGGGACACCTGGATTACAATCCTCATGGAATAAAATATTGGCAGTTGTAAGAGCATCCACCTGCATTGCAAGAAATTTAGGAATCAGGACTGGGATCCGTCTCCTGCACCTTGTAGCAATGATATGCTCGATAAAAATGGGAGAAGGAGACATACCATCTTTTCTTGGCCTTTTGGAGAAACTGCTCTTCAGTATTTGTACTCTGGCAACACCTAGGTTCTTCAGGCAAGATGAGTGTGGATCCTAGCAACTGTTTGAATGTACTGGCAGATGTCAGGAGGTTTGGGTTACCTGCTAAGTACTGTAAGGGATTAGGAAGTTCTAGGTGTATCTAGAAGTATGCCTAGAAGACCTAAAGGAGTTTACCAGTGAAAAGTTGTGTTGATCTAAACTTTAGATTTCAAAAAAATTTCTGAGTGGAAGGTGGTGGTGTCCTGAAGTTGTATGCTTACATTATGGCTTTGCATCATTATTAGATAGGGACTTCGCCTACACAGTTGTTACACAGCTAGTTCTGCAAGGTATGGTTGAGTCCTGTGGTTTCATTCAGATGAATATTTTTCTGTGATGATGATTCTGTATAGTTGGGGTTAGTTATCGCAGTGACTGATTGCAAATTGTCCAAGCAAATCGTGTCTGCATCCAGAAATGAGTTAAACAAACTAGCAGCCTTAACTCTGAATTGAATCTGTTTTTGAGATAGAACTATTGCAAAATCTCCTAAGCAATTATTTAGCCTTCAAGACAAGACACTTCCAGCTACCAAACATACAGGTTCTTTTGTTCAGAGACACTTTGTTTACCTGGAGCAGAATAGGGGATGCTTGAACTTGGAATTCTTTGATAGACAACCCCAAGATGTGTCCCGTTGTTTATTTCAGCATGTTGGGAAAGGGCACATAGCGTCAGGGGGTCAGAAAGAAAACAGAGGAAAAAAAGCTTAAGGACAAAAAATTCACTTGCTAAATATTCTGTACTTTCGTCGTGTTTTTGTAGCCACAAATGTTCTTAGAAAACTAAACAGTGGATGGCAAAACTGCAAGCGATACCTAAGGCTGGTTAGGGCTCCAATGCATGTATGTCTTATGTGACCTATAAAAATTCACATGGTTTAGAGCAAAGATGCTCACCACATCTGACCATTTTGATGAAAGCATGAGTGTGATAATAGTTTACATGAAGGCTGTGCTGCACGTTACTTTCTTTGACCACGTTCAGCTTGTTGCTGTGGTCCAACACAGCCACCCATGGGAGCCAGCGTCTGAGGTAGGATCAGCCTCACCGGAACAGATACGTTTTTCATTCCTCTTGCTTTCTTTCGTTATCATGGCTGATGGCTAATGAGGTATCCCACCTTTTGATCTGTCCTCTGGCTTTCTACAGAGCTATGAGTTCATTTTCTGAAAGCATTATATTCCTACTCTGGACAACATGAATATCCATCTCTTGTGGACTACAAACCTGACTTGTTTCATTACAGGAGCAAAGCAGACTTCTTAGGAGTCCTGAATGAGTTCTAGCACTATTTTCTTGAAATAGTGACAGGTGGCAAGGAAGAACAAAACCATATTGAAGACATGCTCATTTTCTGCATAGGTCCCTGGAGTCCATTGCCCAAATACAATGAACAGTAATGTCTTTCTAAAAGCTTGTAAAATACACATTTAATGTAATATTAATAGGATAGTTACGGCCTCCTAAAAGATTAAAAATTAAAATATGCATGTAGAGTAGTGAATGCAAGAGCAATGTAAAAACTATGCAGTTCATGATTGTTAAATTTTCATGACAAAGAATCTAATTAAGATTTAGCATACTGTAAAACTATTACAATAGAGAGAATGTTACCACTAAAAATGAAATTTACTGTCCTAAAACACAATATAGTATAATATAATATAATATAATATAATATAATATATGGTATTTTGCTATCCTAAAACACAATATAGTAATACATCTATGTACATTCAAAAACAAAACAAAACAAAACAAAACAAAACAAACTCCACAATTCATTATGTGGAATTTTAGTTGCATTCACATATTTACATGTGCATTTTAAAAAGTTGCTAAGAATTTTAATTTAAGAGAAATTAATGCTATATGAAAAGTAGAGATCTATTTCCCGTGGATCTAAAAATCAAAAACTTTGGGCATATTTAAAATCTGTCTACACAATAGAATTCCCTGGTGGGAAGATATATATATATAAAAGAGCTTGGTTCTGTCCCTAAAACTTCTAATATTCCTAAGATGAGAAGCATGTGTAAGTTGAAAAAGCATACTGAACTTGATGAGTATAACAATATGGAGTGCACATTTTCTGCTTAACTGACAGCACTTTTAGACTGGAAAAGTTCATGACAGACTGATGGTAAGAAATGTAATGGTTTTGAGCTGAAACATATACCTCTTGTTTGTCTTTCCTTTCAAGTGACTGGAGGCTGTGGGGCCACCAAATGTACTCAAGCTTTCTAAAGGAGAAGAAAAACTAGGTACGGAAGGATCCAGAGACACCTGTCCTTGATGTTTTCATTAATATCTTGGAAGACAGAATGGAAAGAATTTGTATGAAATCTGCCTTTGACCCTGATCTGGGACAGATGTGAGACTTTTGCAGAATTTGAAATCAGAATATCCCAACAACCAGAGAAATGGCATAGGAAAAATAAATGTAATTCAGTTCAAAGAAAGCAAGGCCTGAATTCTCTCTGTAGGTAAATCAATGACTTAATACTGGGACAAAGAACAATAAAGAGAGTAGATGATCTTCAGGAAAAGGATCTAAGGATCCTCACAAAACTAGACTCTCCCAGAACAGAAAGACCGTAGGTTAACAGAGCCATGATGCTATCACAGCTGCAAAGAAATAGGGTAGGACTCAAAGCATATTAAATAGATTCAAGTTCACAGTTTAAGCTTGCTTTGCCCACCGCTGTTAGAACTCATCTAGAGCACTGGGTCCAGATGTGTGTGAACAGAGAGTCCAGCACAGAGCATTAATGATGTGCTGAGATATAACAAGCACTACCTCCAAAGAAGAACTGAAGGGACTGGGGCAATGTAATATACAGAAAAGAAAATTAGGTAGAAACAGGTTTCAAGTATATAATATGTCAGATGCAAGGAAATAATTTGTTTACAATGTCCAGTGTTGAATAGGACAAGATATAATGGATACTGATCTAGCTTAAGCAATATGAGAAGCTTTCTAATGGCAAGATAAGTAAAGGCCAGGCTGAATGAGAAGTCTGGGAATATTCTTCATTGCCTATTTTTAAGAACTTCCATCAGGAGTGTTGTAGGCATAGCTCGTCCTGTCCTGAAGTCGAAAGATGGATCTCTTGGGATCACTTCCACTTCCACTTTTGAAAATGTCTGGAACTGTTAAGAATAATGACTAACACAAACATCATAGGACTAGCTTAAAAGTCAAGATAAAACATAACACATTCTAGGTGTTTGAACCTTGCATTTTTATAGTTCCCTATTCACTTCGATATTTGTAAGTGATTAGACATCCCCTGAAAATAGAGGGGAAAAGTATTACATGAATCGTGATAAAGTCCTAAGTATGGGTCAACTTGCACAAGACGGAAAATTGCTGCACACGCTGCAGCTTTAGGAGCAGGATTCCTTTCACATTCAGCCAATTTATTCACTGTAAGCAGTAAAATCATTTTTCCAAGGAAAGTTAGAAGGAATGCCTGAAGAAAAGCAAGGGAAAAATTAAATCTAGTTTGCCTCCCTTTAAACCATTTCTAAACACACACAAAAGTAACTGTTTAACCATATTTCGTATGGATACAAAAAGAATGATACTTTCCTGATGCCTTTAGTACCATATTGGAGAAATTATGACCACTTTACTTTCTCTAAAACAGATAGTTAAACTGGTAGGAAGGTTATTTCTCCTCCATAAGCAGAGTTAGTGAAGAAAAAACTCTTACAATAAATAAATAAATAAATAAATAATAATAATAAAAAAGATGTGCTTTCCTTTCAACTACAATTTACAAGTTTTGGGATGGGAAAAAAAAAAAAAAAAAACATCTACTGCAATATTTCAGGTCTCTGGTAGTCCTCTGAATTAACAAATCCTGGGGAAAACAAACAAACAAACAAAAAAAGAAAAGAAAAAAAATGCAAAAAAAAAAAAAAGCAATGAAAAAACATGGGAGATTAAGTCGCATACACTGACTCTCCTTTTAACATAAAAAAGGATTAGATCAGCCTACAAGGAATGAACCCTGTACAAGTAGATGAATTGACGATGAACAGGCCCAACATACAATGATAACTTAAACATATACAAAATATACAAATAAAACCAGCTTTATTTTGATTTTAGGAAAGCAAATACAACTTCTGAACATATCAATGTTATTATCTGATATATTTTTTAAAATAATTTAGCTAATAATCTATATTTTTACAGCTCTATCTTCACAAGTAAAGGAGAAATTTAATAAATAAAATTGTTTTTGAACTCCGTGGGAGTACTATATCTGTCCATCTACAGAATGCTTGCATTAAATAGATGATTCATTTTGTTCAAGTGATTTTCCAAGTACTTACCTACTAATATGTCCCTCAAAACTATGTCTTCATTTCATTGTCACTAACAAATTCTATCTTGGTATCAACTGTTCTAAGATGAGGAAATTTTGTCCCCATTTTATGGTGGAAGAATGTTGACTTAAGAGATGAATTTGTCTAAGATGGCACAGAGTCTACAGCAGAATACTGTATGTACAGTAATATACAAATTATACCAAATTATTTTAGTTAGAATCCAAAAAGACCAATGACAAACGTGAACAAAAATATTTGTAGGAATGAAAATGGACAGTATGCTAACAAATGCAATTGAATTCTGACCTAGGCAGCAACTAATGCAAATTACAATGAAGAATTTGTTATACGTTGTAAGCATTTTCCTAATGCATAAAGGGGGAAGCAATGAAGTTCAAAGGACAGGCAGTTTAAAATCAGTCAAAAGTATTGTTTAAGACATTTAATACCCAGTCAGAGCAACTCACTGCTGCAAGAAATAAAGACCAAATCTGAGCAGGATTTTAAAACTAGTTATGTGGATAATGAAAGACAGTTACACTTGTTCAGCCTAATATGCATGTGCACTGTAATACATAAGCAAATTAACTCCCTTTTGACAGAACACTGGGAAATTCCATATCCCATATGAATACCCCAAGGGATAGGCTGTTTATAGTTTTCTGAAACTTGGACAAGCTTTTGAAGCTTGCTGAATACTGGATGCCATAGTCTGAAACTAATATTAGAGAATGAGATGGACCTTTAGATGAACTGATACAGCTCTTACTTCCACTTGGTGGCAGTGCTCCCACCTTATAATCTACACCTAATTTCTGCTGTTAATAAAGTCACCTTATTTTTCATCCTTCTCTAGTCGTATATCACAGTGACTTAAAATAAAAAAAAAAATAATAATAATAATAAAAAAAAAGGACTAAAGGCATTTCTTTTTCGAAATTGAAACTGACATCACAATAAAATAACATTTATTGATGTAGTGGGTGCATAGTATAATGGCATACTTGTTTCATCTCCTATTATTGAAAATGTATGATAAATAAGGATTACTATGAGAGTATTTAAACTGAAAAAAAAAAAAAAGTATTTTAATTTAAGTCAATACATTCAAAATTGTATCTGGTTTGGCTTTGCTGCTTGATTTCCAATAATGCATCCTGGCATTTCAGATTGATGACTGTTGGAAATAAGGAACGAGTTAACAAGACAACATTTATATATCTTTTTTTTTTTCTTAATTTCACTCTTTTTATACATTTTTGTCTTATTTGTCAATGCTCTAAGTTTTCTCATATTTTAAATACTGAGCAAGTCCAGGGAATTAAACAGTACTACTGCTATTGAATGTAAAAAGTGCATTTGCTGTTGCATAACAGTCAGTGTTGGCTATGACAAGGAAGACAGACGTAAATGTTATTTTACTCTGAATATCTATCTACCTTGTAGTAGCAAGAAACAACTTTTCAAATTGTATCTGCAAAAGAGAGAAAATAGAGGCTGAGTCAACAGTTTGAACTGAAAGCCCATGAGTATAAGATGTAGTTAGAAACCATGTCCCACACACTTGTGAGTTAATGTAATTACTTGCAGGAGGCTCCAAGCTACAGTTGCTGCACACTCACACCCTCAGGTCCACAATCTGACGCAGTATCACTCATCCCAGCCTATTCCTTACTTCTCCTATCATATAGTCCCATTACTGCTTTGTTTTCCACTGAAGAGGTTTAATGAGTGACCTACTTTATGATATTCCTCTGTAAGAATTCCTTTGTGGCTATCTTCCTCAATATCTCCCAAATGGTTTAGTATCAGAACATGGTAGAAGGCAATGGGAGCAGATGTGACCTAGAAAACTTCCAAAACATGTAAGTGAAGAAATATATTTGTTGGTGTTATTTTTTTTTCTTCTTCTCCTGTTAGGATTTAGAGAAACAAAACAAAGTAGCAACAGTTGCAAGGTTTGCTTTGTGGCTAATGGAGCTGGCAAAAGAATGTCTGGAACAGGAAAATGCTGGTTAGGAGAGAACTGAGATTTCAGAACTCTTCAGCAGCTTCCTGTTTAATGTGTTACTGCTTAGAGGCTGAATATCTGCACCCTTGGGAGATGCAAGCAATGAAAATCTCATGATTAAAGCGAATGCCTTTGCCACCATGGGTGTTTTACATCATCTGATATGCAAAACTAATTTTCATACTTCATATGTAGTTGTTTGTGGTGCTTCCTCAGCCTCTGCCTTGCTCAAGAGTTCACTGGAGGATTTGTACTGACCCAGGTGGGAGCAGCTGGGTCTGTTATGACAAATGTTTAAAATGTATGTTTTCTGCTAGAAGAGTATAACTTTGAGTTATTAAAACATGGACAGGTGAGCGTGTGACAGGCAAAGTAAATCACACACCTAACATCAGTGGTCTAAGGGCTGGCCACTGCTAATCATTTGGCTCCCTGTATAGCTAACTAACTGCATTGTATAACTGACCCCTAGAAGCACAGAGAAAAGGCTCTCAGCCTAGTCTCTAAGTTTTTAGACAGCTGCATTTAAAGAAAATGCCACTGTTAGCTTTCACTTCCATTAACATTCAATACAAATCTGAATCATTTCTGACAACATGGTCTTTTTCTAGCAAATAGATAAAGCTGTTTCTGACCTGCACATTGTGGGTTGTTATTAAAATGCTTGGTGTTCCTCAAAATATTTTTGGCAATCAAGGGCTGAAATTGCTAGTTTTAAAGGTTAAGACTAATGTCTTTGTCCGTTCTTAGTACAATTTTTCAAAAATTTCAATAAAACATTTAGAGGCTCTGCAATGTTTTAACAGCAAATATTACAAAAAAAATCTTTAGCACAACAAAAATCTGTATTGTATCAGTGACAGTTTTAACTTCGTGATTAGATTGCTAGGAACTTTAGCTATTAGACAAACTCAGTTCTGGCTTCAACAGTTTGGTGGTAGATGTGTTTTAAATGTAAGTGGCAGACTGAAATGCTTTCTCAGAAAAATAAACACCTTGAAGCATTGTGTGACTCATAGGAACATAAAGAGGATTTAGAACTTTTCACCTGTATAGTGGTGTTATGACTCCAAAAGAGCAGCTGAAAACTGTTTGGTGAAAATGATTTTGGACATCCTGATAGACCTCTAACAATGGTTTGAAGTAATTTAAGATGGCTGTGCTGTAGCTGACAACACTAGTGGAAAAAAGGACGCTATTTTGGCTGTTCCCCCACTTGGAGAATAAAAGCCATTCCAGTACCCTTTCCTTTTGAGCTGATTCTGAACAGAAGCCCTCACTGACCTGTTCCACTGACATTGTCTTTACATTCTCTTCCCCAAAGAACTATGCACCTGGCTTTATAGAACTTGATAAGCTTTATTTTTATCACATTGGTATAAATATTGTCCTGTCAAACTTGTCAACATGTTTTACTAGTATATTTGTGAGCACTTCAGGGAAGGAAATTTCATTTTATATTCCTTTCCTATTTCCTTTTATAAAGAATTGTCTTGCAAATTCCAACACATATCCAATGTTTCTGAATATTCTGCCATGAAAAATAATTACTTGCAAAAGACTTTAATGATCAATCAAAAGATTTAAGTGTGAGTCTAGGAAAACTGTATCATCATGTGTGGCCTTTATATTTTTAAAGAATGTTAGTAGATATAGACAGCTATTGAAAGAGAGGCATCTTATTTCCTCCTATTTCTACCTGAAGTATCTCTAAACTCAAGGCACACAAACTGAAACAAATTGTCCAACACATAAAAGGCAGTATGTCATCACTGCAATAAATATAGCACAGATTCTGGAAAAAGAGTGATGATCAAAGCTTTTGGTCTGACTATGATAGATCAGGAGTAAAAGAAAAAGTCTCAGATTACATGTTCTTATATACACAACATACTGAAAACTTCTCTGATGTCTGGGAAAAATTGATTCCCACTTTTAGCCTCTTGCTTACTGCTAAGCTATACCGTGTTGTTTGTAGTTAGGGGGTGGGGCCAGCTTTTTCAGTGGGGGCAGCTTTTTCCATTAGCTATGTCTCCTGAGAGGTGTCTGTTGTCTTCACATCACTTTTGATGCTGGATGGAATGCAATCAGTACTCCTGCACCATAGAGTCCATGAAATGGTACCATGTGAATCACCAGTTCTGCCCATAACAGCATAGCTAACGAGCAGGGCTGAGAAAGTAGGGTTCTCTCCCTTTTATATCACCAGTAACAATAAATTGAGGCAGATCATAGAATCATAGAATGGTTGGGGTTGGGAGGGGCCTTAAAGCCCATCTAGTTCCAACCCCCCTGCCATGGGTAGGGATGCCACCCACTACACCAGGTTGCCCCATCCAACCTGGCCTTGAACACCTCCAGAGATGAGGCATCCACAACATCTCTGCGCAACCCGTGCCAGTACTTTACCACTCTCTGAGTAAAGAATTTCTTACTAACATCTAATCTAAATGTCCCCTCTTTTAGTTTAAAACCATTCCCCCTTATCCTATCACTATCTGCCTGAGTAAAAGGTTGCTCTCCATCTTTTTTATAAGCCCCCTTTAAGTACTGAAAGGTCACATTGAGGTCTCCCTGGAGCCTTCTCTTCTCCAGGATGAACATCCCCAGCTCTCTCAGCCTTGCTTCATAGGAGAGGTGCTCCAGCCTGCTGATCATCTTTGTGGTCCTCCTCTGGACCTGCTTTAACAGGTCCTCATCCTTGTGCGGGGCTCCCCAGCCTTAGATGCAGCACTCCAACTGGGGTCTCACGAGGGCAGAGCAGAGCAGGACAATCACCTCCCTCAACCTGCTGCCCACACCTGTTGATGCAGGCCAGGACACAGTTGGCCTTCACACACTGCTTGCTCATGTTGAGCCTTTCATCCACCACAACCCCTAAGTCCTTCTCTGCAGAGCTACTCTCAATGAATTCTTCTCCCAGTCTGTCCTCATGTCTGGGATTGCCTTGACCCAGGTGCAGCACCTTGCACTTGAACTTGTTGAACCTCATTAGGTTCACATGGGTCCACTTCTCAAGCTTATCCAGGTCCCTTTGGATGGCATCCCTTCCTTCTGGTGTATCAACTGCACCACTCAGCTTGGTGTTGTCTGCAAACTTGCTGAGGATCCCACTGTCTATGTCATTGATAAAGGTATTAAACAACACTGGTCCCAAGACAGACCCCTGAGGGACACCGCTCATCACCGGCCTCCACCTGGACATAGAGCTGTTGACTGCAACTCTCTGGCTGTGGCCATCCAGCCAATTCTTTATCCACCAAGTAGTCCACCCTTTATATCCATATCTCTCCAATTTAGAAGTAAAGATGTTGTACGGGACTGTGTCAAAGGCCTTATAGAAATCCAAGTAGATGACAACGGTCAGTCTTCCCTTGTCGACTGATGCAGTTACTCTATTGTAGAAAGCCATCAGATTGGTCAGGCACAATTTGCCCTTGTTGAAGCCATGCTGGCTGTCTCTGATCACATCCTTGTCTTGTATGTGCCTTCACATTGCTTCCAGGAGGATCTGTTCCATGATCTTGCTGGGCACAGAGGTGAGGCTCACCAGTCTGTAGTTCCCCAGGTCTTCCTTTCTACCCTTTGTAAAAATGGGAGTGATGTTTCCCTTTTTCCAGTCACCAGGAACTTCACCTGACTGCCATGATGTTTCAAATATGATGGAGAGTGGCTTGGAGACTACACTAGCCAGTTCCCTCAGGACCCTGGGATGCATGACATCAGGTCCCATAGGCTTGTAGCTGTTCAGTTGCATCAGGAGGTCCCAAACCTGCTCTTTGCTTGCAGTGGGAGGGACTTTGCTCCCTCAGCCCCTGTCCAGAGGTTCAGGGACTTGGGAGACATGGGAAGCCTGACTGCCAGTGAAGACTGAGGCAAAGAAGTTGCTGAGTATCTCAGCCTTCTCCATGTCTGTCGTTACCAGTTCTCCCTTCTCGTTTATCAGACGGGATACACTGTCCTTGACCTTTCTTTTCTGACTAATGTACCAGTAGAATCCCTTCTTGTTATTCTTTGCATCCTTTGCCAAGTTCAGTTCCATTTGTGCCTTGGCTTTCCTGATCCCGTCCCTACACATCCAGATGGCATCCCTGTATTCTTATACCAGGACAAGTATTAGACAAATCAACGGTATCAACATACTATAGGAGTCTCCTGGATTGCTAACAGCCTGCTGTGAGCTTTCCCAGTAGACATCCATGTCGTTGAAATCCTCCATCAGGATGAGAGTCTGTGAATGCAATGCTTCTTGTAGATGAAGCAAGAAGGCCTCGGCAACAGGCTCTCCTTGATCAGGCAGCCTGTAGTAGGCCCTAACCACAAGGTGTCCTTTATCAGTCTGGTCCTTAATTTTTACCCACAAAGCCTCAACCTGTTCATGGATGATTTCTTTTTTCGAGAAAGAAAACTCTCCTGTGGTTTTAGTTGGTGGTAATCTCCAAGGACTGAGAACAAATTATTTGCATTTTACTGAAAAGGTCTGCTCAGCAAAACGCAGCTTGATTCCTCTACTTTACTAATCTTGCAGGAAGACATAAGTGGAGCAGCTTGTTTCTGAGAGATTTCTCAAGAGATTTCTCAACGTAAGAAAGAGATTTCTCAACGTAAGAAAAGCTGGTGGATATTTTTGATAAATATAAGGACGTTTGAATGTGTGACTTAGAGGCATCACCTGGTTATTGTGTCAGGACATATAAAACCATATACAGTGATGAAATAGATATATACTTTTGAAGGGTACACAGAATTTCTGCTCCAAACACTACCACTAAATAACGCTGACCAGCAGCCTGTAACAAATTCAGCATCTGTATGGTCGGACAATAGAGGAAGAGAAGTCCCTCTATGATGCCTGGCAATTAGAATCAGAAGAAAGCCCCACCTGACTCTAAGTTTGCAGTTGACTTAATTCTGGAAATGACAATAGGACACATACACTGCAACTACTGAATGAATATAATGCCATTAGCAGTATCAGCACAGCCTCCCTACACTGTGTAGCTGTGGTCAACCTCCAGTGCTCCCGAGGAAGAATCTATCAACCTACGCATTAAAGGCAATTCCTGCCTAGCCACTCAAGAAGACCAGCATTAACCTTTCAGCATAGGATATAATATAAACATAAGACAGACAAAAAGTCTTCTTTCAATCTCGCTTGGCTGTTTTAGCGTTACTGAAATCCAAGGATTCAATGTAGCTATCATTAACCTGCTATGCGCAGCACCATGTGACAGAATTCTTCCCAGAAGCTATCCGTCCATCACTAATGTTATGCTCGCCTGTGTAATGAGTTGCCCCGCAGAGATAATAGCTCAAGCCCCAGATGCCATATAGTTGTATTAGAGCAGTGATGGTTGGCAGGCCTCATTACCCTGGGAAGAGTACCATGTTGACCCCATCCTCTGCTTCCACCTCCACAGCTCCTTGGACATTGCATCACACGGCAGCACCCAGGAATCTGTTACTCCAAAAGGGAGATAAAGCAAGGGTTCAACAGCACCTGGGAACATTGCACAGAAATATAAATCAAGTTCCCTTGCCAGGAGTAGCACTTAATTTGAAATTTGCTGATGTTGCGTTGCAGCTGGTGAGAGTTAAGCAGAGGATTAACGTTTTTTTCCTGAAATGATGTGATTATAACAATGTGCTATTTTTTTTTTCCAATCAAAACCTTAGGAAGAGAAATAGGTAATAGATGAATAACTGAAAGGACGTGAAGTTGTAAGAGGGTATAACTTTTGAAGTTGTTGTTTTACTGTGTTGTTAATGCCCACTCTTCCCCAAAATCGTATTTATTTTTTTTTTTCTCAAAAGATCAATTTTATAGATGACCATACTCTCTTGCTACTTGTTAGTCTTCTTCCCCTCACTTCTGAGTGAATCTGTTAGGGGCAGATCCATAGTGAACTTCAGTGCAGTCTTTCTTAAGCACTTCCTCCAGGTGTCAGGTTTGGTCCCCAGCACTATGTTCTGAGCTGAGCCATGTAGCCCACCTGCTCTTACAACGAGCATTAGGCTACAGTCTTCTTCTGCCACCCAGGCTAATTCAGCAAGCCTAGCTGGGCTTAGCACCTGTTATACATTTTCTCCAGGAACCAAGCACTGGTCTGATTAGAATTGCTTGAGAAGGCAGCATTGTCAAAGCACCAGCCATGTTTATTGCCATCAGAAAGATTGTACTGGGGGAAAATGGTTTAATGTCACAAAGACCCCTAACCACATATCTAGCCTTGTGTTTCCCTACATTTGCTCAATATTTTATTTAATCTGTTTCTGTTTATTTTCACTTCAGGGCTAGAGAACTGGGCCTGCTTGCTGCTATCCTAGTAGATATGCTGCCTGTGTATTATACTCTGTCAACAGCACACTTACACACCCATTTTTTTCTTCCAAAGGCTAGCATGCTTAAACAATACATCATAAAAACACGTACAATAACTCCAGCCTTCCGTGGATAAATTCCAGCTGGTTATTTTCACCGGTCTTCTTACAGTTTTAGTACCAAGCCTAGGGTTGTTCCCAGATGTAGCTAAAACTGACAGTTGCTTTCAGCAACAAATTGCTGGCAAAACAGGAGAGAGGGGAGAGAGGTCAGTAAAAACACAGCAGCCGAAGTGCCAAAACAATGCATCTCTCTAGCCGATGCCACCAATGCCAGCTGGTGAACCATGATACTCTGAATACTGAAAAAAAGAATCTCTTAAGCAATGGCCCAGGTGCTGTTGTCTTAACTGTCTTGTCTTATCTTATAATCATAGAATATCCTGAGTTGGAAGGGATGCACAAGGATCACCAAGTCCAACTCCTGACTCCACACAGCACCACCCAAAAATCAGACCATGTGTCTGAGAGCATTGTCCAAACGCTTCTTGAACTCCATCAGGCTCGGTGCCGTGACCACTGCCCTGGGGAGCCTGTTCCAGAGCTGGACCACCCTCTCGGTGAAGAACCTTTTCCTATCACCCATCCTGACCCTCCCCTGTCACAGCTCCATGCCGTTCCCTCAGGTCCTGTCGCTGTCACCAGAGAGCAGAGATCAGCGCCTGCCCCTCCGCTCCCCTCGTGAGGAAGCTGCAGGCCGCCATGAGGCCTCCCCTCAGTGTCCTCTTCTCTGGGCTGAACAAACCAAGTGACCTCAGCTGTTCCTTGTATGTCTTCCCCTGTAGACCCTTCACCATCTTTGTAGCCCTGTTTTTATTTCTGCTTGATTTCTTGATGATTCTTCCTTTACAGTTTCCTTTAACTCTGTTGCATGTGTTCTAATATAAAGAACTAAACATAGGTATCCACTGTTACATAAACTTTCAACTCTTCTTGGGAAGCATCTTCAAGGCTTAGGATGTGGCTGGAAATAAATTATGTATATAATACATATACATATATATATAAAACATATATGTATGTATGTATATATGTATGTGTTAGTTATAATTACGCACTAGCAGCATGGTGTCCTCCAACTTTAAACTGGAACATACTAATCTGGAATGGGGAATTATTTTTTAGAAGGAAAAATGCCATTACTGAATAACAGTCTAATTGCTTCCTGAAGCACCTAGATGTTCATTAAAAATCCCCACTCCAAATGACATTTAAGCAGACTTCTGTTTAGCCAGTGAAACCTCAGATGAGCTCACTTCTAAATCATCACGTTACAGTTTAATTCGAAAGTACATTAAAGCCCTGATCCAGCAAAGCATTTAAGCATATGTTGAAGTCAATGAGATTACTTGTACATTAAAATTTAAGTGTATGCTTAAATACTCTGCTGCACTAGCTTACCCTACATTCTGTTTTCTCTCCTGTTGGCCAAAACTTTGCCCTTATCTCTCTATCATTCATTTCTAGTCCCTTCCTATTTCCTCACACTGGAGATTAGTTGCTTTCAATTAACTCTGCATGAATCTTTCTCTAGGGTAGGTACATTTCATCATATCAAACCCGCCAATTTCTCTACTAGACTTGCTGCTGTGTGTCTGACATCAGCATTCATTGTACTAGTGATCATCATTGTTAGCCGGCCCCTCTTACCATTTGAGCTCTATTGTAAGCGCCTTCCCTGTCTGTGCTCATGCTGCTGCATGCTGCTGCATCAGCTCAGCTCTGTACTGCTCTGGCCACTGCCCTCTCTTTTTAAGGGCAGCTATTGAGGGCTTTCAGCTTTGCTCTCATTTCTGTCCGTTGTTGTTCTGATGTCTTTTCTGTTCCTTGCTGGTACATTTCTTTTTAATGAAGGATCAAAGGATTTAAGTACTTGAGGGTTCTACTCCATGCAAGGGATGAAGGATACTTCCATGCTAACCAGCTCATCTACCCATGGTGATGTATTTATTAGTTTATGACCAAACTGCATGATGACTTTTATAAACTTACATGACTGCCCCAGGAATCTCTGGAATGTTGTCATTTTCTATATGCCCTACTGCTTCATATGTTCATTTGCTCATCATGTTTTTGAATATTTTCATCTCATTTCCATTTTTTTTTTTTTTCATAAGACACACAGACCTTCTCTTTCAAGATATCAAAATCAGGTAAAAGAGCAAAGCATGGAAATGAAGCTTCCAGAAATCTTGGGAAATCTTGTTTCAGGTCTTCAGATTTATTTCTCTGTGTACTTAGAAAAAATAGTATATGTCTTGAGATCAAATGTTCTTAAGTCAGTAAACCACCTTAAATAAATTAAATTTACATCACTAAACCCCAAAAGCTAAAGTTTAGTAAGACACATTAGGCCTGCTAGTGAAAAGCTGACCTTTACAATATTTATGAAAAAATATCTGGTTACTTCAGCCCTGGAGTAAGACTTCCATAATTGCCCTTTGGAGACAACTATGTCAACTTAATACACAGTACTGAGGTGATGAAGAAGGACAGGGGCAGAAAACTGTGTAGAATCATAAGACTGCTATCTTGGTGGCTTGGTACAGATTGTAGGTCGCTTATGGTACCTGATGCATGAGATTTGTCTCCTGGAAGGAAACATCCAGTACAAAAAAGAAAGAATGATTCTGTTCCAGTGGAACTACTGGACTTCATGGCCCACATACTATTTTTGATAAAGTAGTTATGCTAAATGAAAGAGCTGAATTTCACACTACTTCAGGGATGGATAAGCAAGGGAGATAATATAACAGCTGTCAGTTTATGTTGCCTTCAGCACAGGTTCATCAACATACGAAAGTCCAGCATCAATCCTGTCATGACTTTCCCCTTGATTAAACAGCTGGTTATTGTAAAAGGAGAAAAAAGGAGCAAGTCTGAGAGTGACATTTGTTGCAGCTAACTTTAAGGACTACAAAACACTTTTCCCCATTTGAGACGGTTTTGTAGGCTTCCATCACAGTCAACATAACTTTTGTTAGCAGTTAGTGGAGTCCAGGGTATGATTCATGTCACAAAATGTAGGTGTCTACTTTAGGCTGAAATAAACTGTATCCTGTTGAGTGAGTGGAAATTCTGGGAAGCCTGAGACTAACTTGCTCAGATATAAACATCTATGTTGCAAACACTCACATCCAGTCAGATGTTAGCCAGCACAGATGACAAGCTGACATTGAGAGAATCTGGGAGTTTTCAAAAGAGAATACCAGGTAAATGTGCAATGTGTTGTCAAAAACTGGTAGGAGATAAACAAAGAAAGGAACAGAGAAGAAAACATAATGTTTCACAGGTGATTCAAAGATGACAAAGATCTATCACAGACTGGAGTCATAAGCAAGAATGTGGAGGAAGACTCCTTGGCCAAGAACAAAGTCAGCTAGAAGGCAAAAAAGAAGTTACAAGAAAACAGCTTGCCAAGAATTCTTCTAAATGTACTCAACAGACAGCATCATCATCAGTAATTGGGGGACCAAGGAAAAGGTGGAACAAAACGGTGTCTGATGGAAGACAAAATAATCTTGGAAAGCATGACGAGAAGGATTCTCAGGGAATAGGAATGACAAAGGGAAGAGCAGAGACAGCCAGAAAGGCTGCTGGCATGAATACCATAGAAGGTGGAAGCTTTGGGGATGAGACGGTTTACAAATATCCTCCATCATCTAACTCTACACCTTTGCGCTAAATCTATACTCGTATTTCGGCTTCACCACAAAGGATGGTACCTTTTCTTTCACACACTGAACATTCAATCTATGGTAAATTTATGACTGTGCCCTTCCATTCCTTTGCCAAGGAAAATACCAGAGTAGATGCATGGAATATTGTCTGTATTTGAAGCAATCAAGTGCTGTTTCACACAGGCAAGAAGTTCTCTCAATGTGCCCATTTGCACAGGATAAACTGTTAATACTAGACAGAGTTTTTAATTCAGAGAAATGAAATGGGGAGTGACCAGCTCATCTGAGTGGCACTTCTAGTTTTCTGCCACTAGAAAATTAAATGGCATTTAAACTTCAGAGAGCTAGGAAAGAGAGGAATGTGATACAATGCCATACTTACACAGGAGTAAGACTCACAACACAATTTAGATTAACCTGAAAGAGTCTTCTAGTTGTATCTGGCAGCAAGGTAGCTGGCAGAGAGATTTATTTCAGAAGCTGTGGATCAATGAAATGAAACAACTGCCAGGCTTTTGCCTTGTTTTCAAGGTGCTTCAGCTGGGGGAACAAAATGGAACAGAAGGGGCTGATGAAGATCTATCTTGTTTCTCTACCTCTCCCCTGGGCAATTTCCTTGCATTAAGGGGATCCCTGAGTAACAGGTTATAATCTCCTGTCTGCGATGCATTGTCATTATGCAGTGGGAGGAACCACAAAAAGGTATCACCTCCCAATATTTTAATTAAATTAATATCCTACTCCACAGAAGGAACCTATAAAATAAACTGTAGGGGTTTTCATGGTACTTCATTTCCTGTGGCAGCAGGAGCAGAAGGCTGGGATGTAAAAGTAGAGCAACTGTGAGGAAAAGTTAAGATTACTGAGAAGGAAGAACAATGGTTTACAGGGCTGACCTCTGCAGTTGTATTATTAATAATTTTAATTATAATACCTATATTAACTTTTAATACTAAAATTATTGCGGTTAACACCTGTAATTGTACTTTTAAGTGACTTGAATGGTTAGGGAAGACTTCAAGAACACTTTTGTCTTCCCATTTTGCTAGCCTTAGTCATCAGATATAACAGAGAAAAGTTGCATTTTATTGCTTTAAAGAAGGGCTCTTTGTGAGTTTCTGTAGCTTTTCCCTTGCTGTTTTCAAAGATATCTTCAAAAGAAATGTGTGAGAAATTGGATGTCTTTGAGTACAATTTGTCTTGTATTTATGCTTAGTATGTATGGCAGGATAATACTGGCAACCTAAGAGGAGATGCCTGCATGCCCAAAACAGAATGAAGTTGGCTTTGTCAGTAGTGTAAAAGTTAAGTTCTGGCAGCATAATATAAAACACCCACGGGTGGCAGCATCATCAAAACGACCAAGGGAGTGTCTCCTACAGCTCTACCTTCAGTCCCTGGAATGTTCCCTCTGCATCAGGGCTTCATTTCCAGAGACCTCAGAGAATGGTGGTGAAGTCATGGAAGGAATCCTTTCTAAGGGGTTTTTCTTCTCCCCTGTATAGCTATGAAGATTCCAGTGCTTAGTGTGGAACACAATGTTTGGCACTTGTATTAAAATTTTGCCTAGTGTAGCAAAACAATTTTGCACAGTGTGAAGTAGCATGTATGATTTTTGGAAATTAATTCTATTTTGAAGTTTTTAAAAGATTTCTTTTTTCATCCATAGAAGATGAAAAATACCAAATTGATAATTAGTTTGATGAACCACATTAAGTTTTGCCTCAAGTGACAGTTTTATGGCAGGATTCAGACTCATGTTCTTGCCCTTTCCTCCTGAGTTCAACATGACCATATAAAAGAGTAACTGTCTGGGGGCAAATATGTCTTGAAGAAAAAGAACAAAGCCTTTCATTCCTATTCTATAAATCAACCTTCATGAGAAAACAACATCTGTTTGTTCAGCCATAATAACTGCCAGTTCACCATGTCCAGAAAGATCCACTTTTCACATTGAACAGTTTGAAACGCTTTTTTTTCTAAATGCATTTGTCACATCTGAATCTAATGCAGAGGCAGCTGTTTCCTGTGAGATGAAGCTATGGCAGTGTTACAACAAGAAGTCTAAGTATCTTAAACTCTATGATAACGGTTTCATAGTAGTGAAGATTAGCTGCCTGCAGTTTAGGTTTAGGCAGCTTCAGTCCAAAAACAGGATTTTTACCAGCGTTTTCTAATTTTTATGCTTATTATTATTCTTATTATTGTCATTTTGGTATAGTGTCTTTTCTTATTATCTGGCTTGATATATCTGAATTTCAGAAAACAGAACCTTTCACACATTTAGCGTAAGTGCTCCAAATAATGTTAACTGAAATTAGTAGTCACTTTTTAAAATCATGACAACTGTACCCTTTTACTTTCATATATATTAAAATACTGTACAGTGCCTTAAAAAGTTCAAGGCATGCTTAGCTAAATGTAAGAAATTCATAAAATTTCTTGACCGGTTAGGGGAGGTAATAGATCTGTATCAGAAAAACTGTCCTAAAAATGCTAATTTAATAAGTAAAGACAAAGCCATGGCACTTTCATTTTGAAAATGGAAATAATAGAAAAATAAAATCATATTTTCTAATTAATGAATAATAGAAAATCCTTTCACATTCTACGTCTTTGTTTGGGACAACTAGTATTCCTAATTTAGGATACATCACAGAACAACTATGATCATAGCTAGTAGTATATCTAATAAACATAAGGGCTGTGTCTGGAAAATAAATGGGCCCAGAACGGCATTGAGGCCAACTGGAATGGAACTGTGTCTGTAACATCAAACCCACTTGTCTTCGAGAACAGTATGGCTTCATGTAAACTATGGGGAATAGCCCCTAGTCTATGCAAACTCCTTAAACATGCCCAGGGATTGTCTAGGTTGCTGCCATTTGTATCAGACCCAAAACTGTGCCAGAGACTGTTCTCACAGTCCAGGCACACAGACAACCGTGGTGCCCAGGAAAGTTCCCTGACTCTGCTTATCTTTCTAGCATAGATTTAGATAAAGACATGGTTATGTAAGGTAACTATACATTTTATTTATTTATTTATTTATTTATTTATTTATTTATTTATTTATTTATTTAAAGTAGTTGTTGGAGACCATAAGCTTGGCTATTGTCAGAGTATGTGGGAAGCCTAATGCATTGCCAACTGCTAAGAGTGTTTGAAATCCAAGATGATTTTGTTTGTGTGTCATTTTGTGTACACTCTTGCTTTTCTGTGTCAGCCTACTTTTCAGGATCCCCAACTCCAAGTATAATACTCCAAGTATGATACTGTTAATATCATAAATGATATAATTTTTAAGTAAGATGTCTCCAGACAAAAGACTAGTAGGTCAATGTCAATTAAATACTTATTTCTCCGTGGAATCCATTTCTCTCCTTAATCACACTGAGAGGTTTATTTTTTCCTTTCCACCTTGAGGTTTTTCATATTGCTGAGATAAGCAAAGTGGTTCCCTTAATCATGCAGAAAATATAATTCCAATTGACATGTAATGAAATAGTTGAAGGAAAGAATGAATGTCAGTATTTTAGCATAACTTCGCTTATAGGGCAGAATAACACAGGGCTTCTAAGGGAAATGAAACCAAAATTGACTTGTTTGGACTTTCCTAGAGCCACCTCTTTCCCCTGTGCTATGCAAGTCTGGCACAAGTTAAAAGGCATATGGACTAACAATTAGATGTGTGATTGACTTAACTGAAGCTATTAGTTTAGGACTTTAGAAAATTTGAGTGTAATAAATTTAGACCCAAACTTTGGGACCATATTCTTGAAAAGCTTTCCCGATTCTTTATTTCTGGTACAGTGGTTATATAGCATTTTACAGCACTGGTTGATTTATCATCACTCCTTCACACTTTCAGGTTTTATCATATTTCATTCAACTCACAAAGTATTAAAATACAGAATTGAATACCAATATTTAAACTGTCTTCTTCATGGTCTCTTAAGAAATTTTAACCTAATTTAATACTGAAGATTCAAAATCAGACATTTCATATGCAGTAATGTAAATGAATAGCATAACTCATGATTAATGTATTACAAACCTCTATTCCACTTTTGATCTCTTATTGTGACTACCAGTGAGTAACTTAGAATCAAAGTTAATATTAAAATATAATTCAGGTATAAACAGAGAGAAAAAATGTCTGTCATTGTGTTTAAACACTAAATTTATTTTTAGCTCTCACCAGCACTTTATCTGTATTGGTCCAAAAAGTGTTATTAAACACATTTGGTATCATGAATTTTACAGTAAAATCTGGAGGATGTAAGCTGTTTGTAACCAGAAGAATAAGTAAACCTAACAAATATGCACCAAGATGTTAGTGAAGGACCGTAAGTCTTTGAGCTATTCACACAACGGTTTCTAGCTTGGTACTGGAACTGTGAGCATCTGATGGTTCAGGAAATTTTACCTCTGATGTATGAAGTATTTTTGATCAAAATGCTACTGTAGCATCTCTTACAATTAGAGATGGAATTCTTCTTGTCACTTTCACGACGTTTCCATTCTTAATGAATTGATCTGTATTTCATTATCCTATAAAGAACTGTTAAATTACAACTCCATTCCTTACTGTTAAACGTTTCAACTTCATATGCATGCATGTCTTAAATCATTGTTCTGGACATACATGATATTTTAAAAAAGACACTTGAAGGCAAAGAACTCATGCAGAAATATTTTTTATTTTTTATTTTTTTTAATATACAAGGAGACTACATTTAAGAGAAAAAATGCATGAAGACAAATAAGGTGTATTTTTCTTGAATCACATACTGCTTTTTGTGGCTTGCTGTGGATTTCAAACTACAGGACACACAGTTTTAAATCCAGCCACAGCTATCTGTAACATTTATTATGCCCATATGTAAACACTCAAAAAGAGAACTGACAAAATTCAGGGAAAACTGCCAAGTTATATAAGACTTAACATGACAAACTGTTGACATACTCTACAATTAAGGTTCAGATTGTCCCTGGCAATTGAATTTGTGTAGTGCAAGGACTGGGGAGAGGGAAAGGGTACAAATATTCCCATATTCAAGCTCCCTACAAGGACCAGAGAAACAGTAGTCTCAGAAGAATCTCTGTCTGGCAGGTTTTCTGTGATGTTCCCAAAACCTAAAAAGAATAGGGAGGGGATGGGATATGATGTTTCTTTCCCTGTGCTTTCTCCCTGCACATGTACTGATTGATGAAGTGGATTAGGTGAGTGATAGGAACTTCCCAAGCATATTTCCACTGTGTATAATCTTTGCGTATCAAACCAGAAGACTTATTCTATATCTTCTAGCATATGCATAATCTTTTCCATGGAATAATTTTAATAACACACTACACACTCTAAGGCTTTCAGGGAAGAGACAAGTTTTTTTTTTTTTTTTTTTTTTTTTTTTTTCCCAGTTTATAAATGCTTAGAACACCAAGGATGCATTGTGACTTCAATAAAACTTATGATAATTATTCATCCTCAAGTAAAGAGAAGGGGTTTGGCAGTTCATGGATGCAAGGCTAAAAATAACCTGCTGGTAGTTCCCTCTCTTCCATAGTGACTTAGATACTTGCACTGTCTGTTGTCAACTCTGAATAGCTTAGCAAGGTGACTGTTCTCCATATCACTGAATCTGAAACCATTTAGAATTTTATACATTAAAATTAGCACCTTGCACTTCAGACCCTATCCGAATGGGTACCACGCTTTCCATGAAAAATTGTAAATCTGCCATCTTCTCATTTAAATCCCACTACCATCTGGCATAAATTAAAGAAAAGGTAAGTTAAAACAAATGATTTTCTGCTGGGTTCTGTGTTTTAGGTTACCTCATCCTCCAAACCTTGAAGCAACTCTTTATCTGCTTCATCTACCCTGGCAGTCTGTATTATATGTAATTCTTGCATACACAAAGAAACCTTAACGATAAATTATATTTTAACACTGTTTGCTCTTATGGAGCTTAAACAGTTTCTTTTCTGAATCACATTGCTCAAGATGATTGTTTTTTTCTGTTTGATTTTTCTTCACAATCAAGACACCATGTTCTCAGCAGATATCTGGGGTCAATGCTCTGTTGCTAGGCAGTGGGGTTTAGTGGCTCTTTATCCTGGTGGATTATAGGAAACTTCATGGAATCAGCTGGAATTTGGGACCCTGGAGTCAGTCCCACCATTCCTTCCACTCTGTTGCATAGTTGCCTGGTTGCAGTGCTATTTTCAATTTTTTTGTGTTTCAAAAACATTTTCTAACTGCTATCAGACGGGATGTAGGAAGCACAGCTGAGCACTATTATCCCAGTGATAACTGCTATGAAAAGAATATTTCAGGTGTTTGGGCAATTGTTCAAGCTATGTGCTTTTGAATCAAATTAAACTCTCCTACTATTATAGTTGCTCTTGGAGACAGAATAAAAGGTTGGACTGGGCTTCTACTTCCTCTTGAACTCCTTTTCTCATCTTTCTTCAACAGTTATTGAACTTATTTTTTTGAGCTACAGCAGTTAGCATTGACCAGACAGTTTTCTCTCTCTTTTCAGAAATGTATGAACATCATTATTTGGAAGATAATAGACAATAGCTGATCCCTTAGATGGTGATAAATTAGCAACCTGTGTAATGCTAGTCAGATGTCTGGATCTTCAGTGTATGGCAGGTGGGACTGAGCTAGCAAATGTCTAAAGGACTTACTACTTCACTGGGATGGACAGCTTTTATCCACTGTAATATTTTACAATGCTTACCAAACCTTTCCCCCCATAGCTGTTCCTATGGGCAAAGATTTCCACTTTTCATATTCCTGAGGATAACAGTAATATAAAATATCTTATTTAATGACTGTGATCTTTCCACAACATTCCTATCCCTGTGGTTTTATGGTAGACCCAAAGCTGCTCCTCTGGCCATGTGTGCAATGTATTGAAGAGAGATGACCTTCCAAGGTAATTTCCTCTTACTCACTGGCTGCTATTGCCTGTGCAGGCATCTTCTGTGATTTATTGGGGAAATTTTTGTTTAAGGCTCTCAGAGAATGTATATATACATTGGAAACATGAATGAGAGGCTATTTTTTGCTCTAGAGTTTTTGTCATGGCTTCACGGACACATGTCCCAGGAAATACCTTTTCTTCTTCATTTGTCTACTAATGGTTTATACACGTGGACATATCATATCATATCATAGAATGGTTTGGGTTGGGAGGGGCCTTAAAGCCCATCTAGTTCCAACCCCCCTGCCATGGGCAGGGACACCTCCCACTAGACCAGGTTGCTCAAAGCCCCTTCCAACCTGGCCTTGAACACTTCCAGGGATGGGGCATCCGCAACTTCTCTGGGCAACCTGTGCCAACACCTCACCAACCTCATACTAAAGATTTTCTTCCTATCATCTAATATAAATCTACCCTCTTTTAGTTTAAAACCATTACTCCTTCTCCTATCACTACACTCCCTGATAAAGACTCCTTCTCCTGCTTTCTTGTAGGCCCCCTTCCTAAACTTGGTCTCTCTTGTTAGGCAAGATACTTTAGAATTTCTTGGCAGGCCTGCAAATAAACACAGTATTGAGGCAGAAAAGAACTCAGAGTCTATGAACTTGTTATCAAGATGAAGTCACAAGTGGATCATGATTATGCACCAGCATCTGAGTTAGACAGAGTTACTTTATTAGGACAAAAGCAAAACAGCAGAGAATATGTAGTTAGCAGCTAGCAACTGAGATTGGGAGTACAGTGAGAGAAGTTTTGAAATATTTATTCAAAATAGAGATACATTAACACAAATCTTTTAGTAGATTATGGATTTGAAATATGGGTATGGAGTATTTAGAGTAGAAATTAAAATTCAAGATAAAGTTATAAAAGGTTATCAAAATGTGAATATCAAACAGATTGTGCACATAAAGCTGATACATATTGATTTATACTGAAACTAATGTTCTTTTGTAAATAAGGCCATAGAATGTACGGTCTAGGTACCTAGATACCTAGGTATGTGCTATTTACTAATTTTCTCTATATAACCTACAATAATAAAGGACTGATACTTGACTAGAGTTACTGAGAGATATCATAATATAAATTTGAACAAAGAGATCAAACAAAATCAAGAAGAATATTAAACAATTGTAATAGATCCACCAAGAACATCAAGTTTGAGCTTAGGAGGGGACATGCTTGTGATTATTTTTATTTTTCAGGATGATTTGTTCATATTTGAAGTATATAAAGAACAGTTTTACTGTTCTCTTTTTCCCTTTTCTACAGTGGAAACATCAGCTCTCATTTAATGTGACTGTTCATGAGTTATTTTTCCCTTTTTCATTGCTGAAATTACAACCAGAAACATTGTCCAGCCACTCTATATTCTATATAAATATAGATAGAAAAGAATCACATTATCTCAAACTGAATTCTTTGGCTTAATATGAAACCCAAGAAATTATTTCTGTTACTTGTCTGTAATGCATTTTATTAACCAATATCCACTAATGTATTTGTACCATAACATCAGCTGGCTCACTGACAGAAAGAATTCTTTGCAAGAAGTAATTTCTTCTTCCATTTGTCCCACCCTGTTTCAATCTACCTTTTACAATAATTTTTAGGAAAACTCAATAAACATAAATAGCATACTTTATCATTTAATTGATAAGGTTATTTCTGTAGTCCCAGGCAATTGTAGATCAGGCAATTGTAATTTCAAGTTATCTCAGCTGTCCAGCTCACCACAGCCCTATCTTGCTCAGTCATGGGCCAAGCTAAGCCAGGCCCACCCAAGAGCCCATCCCTGTCTGCAGAGAGGTGCCTGATGCCCAGGGCTGGGGCTGTCCCTCCTGCCTACCTGGTGAGGACGGTGGGATAGACTTGGGCTGCCAGGTCCTGCCAACCCAGGGAGACACCAGCCAACACACACAGCACCCTGGTATGATGATGTTAACATCTTTTGACCATCTTTAAAACTTTTTACTGATTCAGTGCCCATACATTTTTCATCTGATGTTCTTGAAATTATGCTTGAAATAAGAAAGACTGTGGGAACTCTTGGGAGGCCTATTTCAAGGGCCAAGCAGCTCTGGGTTGGAAGAAGATACCTACAGCTCGGTACACAGTGTGATTCTGTGGCAGCACAGCAGGGACACGAGCATCTAACTTGTCTCATCAGTTTATGTCTCCACAGAAATTGTAGAAAGTAAAGAAAAAATATCTTTCTCCATGTCTCTGGAGCTGTGCTATTACCCTTGATTGTATGCCCATTCCCAGCCACTTAGTTGTATTAAAATGAGGGGAAGAGCAAATAGCTGTGCAGTACCAGGGAGAAAAATTCTTGTCTACTGGGCCAGTGTTTGTTCCCAACATACATATCCTTCCTCTATTTTTTCTTTTCTTTCTTTCTTTCTTTCTTTCTTTCTTTCTTTCTTTCTTTCTTTCTTTCTTTCTTTCTTTCTTTCTTTCTTTCTTTCTTTCTTTCTTTCTTTCTTTCTTTCTTTCTTTCTTTCTTTCTTTCTTTCTTTCCTTTGTGGAGTTCTGTGCCTTTTCAGATGAGTTTCCTGATTGTTTGCTACTCGAAAACTTAATTGACTTCTTTGTGTTCCTGCCAATAGACTCATTTTCTTCAGACAATTTCTTCATCCTCCTTCACAGAATCACAGAATCACAGAATCACAGAATCACAGAACGTTAGGTATTGGAAGGGACCTTGGAAGATCATCTAGTCCAATTTCCCTGCCGAGCAGGAACACCTAGATCAGGTCACACAGGAACGCATCCAGGCAGGTTTTGAATGTCTCCAGAGAAGGAGACTCCACAACCTCTCTGGGCAGCCTGTTCCAGTGCTCTGTCACCCTCACTGTGAAGAAGTTTCTTCTCATATTTAAGTGGAACCTCCTATGTTCCAGCTTGCATCCATTGCCCCTTGTCTTATCATTGGATGTCACTGAGAAGAGCCTGGCTCCATCCTCCTGACACTCCTCCCTTACATATTTATAAACATTAATGAGGTCACCCCTCAGTCTCCTCTTCTCCTTGTCCTCTTCACAACTTCAGTGTGTTGAACATTGCTAGCACCGTTAGAGAAGATCTAAACTTTCTCAATACAAGATTTTCAGTGGAGTGGAACTGTTCAATTTTAATTTTGCAATCCATAAAACTGAATTTACCAAGAGAATTTACATTCTCTCACTTTTTAACTATGTTGATTTGTGTTTCAGCATCAGTATTTCCTGTATATTATTGCTTTTATTCCAATATTTTTTTNTTTCCTTTCCTTTCCTTTCCTTTCCTTTCCTTTCCTTTCCTTTCCTTTCCTTTCCTTTCCTTTCCTTTCCTTTCCTTTCCTTTCCTTTCCTTTCCTTTCCTTTCCTTTCCTTTCCTTTCCTTTCCTTTCCTTTCCTTTCCTTTCCTTTCCTTTCCTTTCCTTTCCTTTCCTTTCCTTTCCTTTCCTTTCCTTTCCTTTCCTTTCCTTTCCTTTCCTTTCCTTATGGAAGTGAGTCCCTTTGGTCAGAGCATAAAACACTGTTTAAAGTTTTTCAAATTAAAAATTATATCTGATATAAATTTATTGCAGTCATTCTCACGAATATAATTCTTCCTGTTTAGATTGTTAGTGATCTGCCTTTAGCTCAGCTGGTGCAGTTACAAAATGTAGTATTTTTTCTCTCTCTTAATTGGATCATCTATGAAAATAACCAATAAAATGCAAATTGCAAAGATATGAATTTTATGCACAAGACACTCTGTGTGATATTAAGCCTTAGTGAATATTGCATGTATTAGTTCTGTATCTGCTTGCAAGCAAAGCTCAAATATTCCACTGCTCATTGACTGTAAATTGGGAAAGTTTCTGTAGTCAGATGAAAACCTTTTAAAATATTTAGTTAATGAAATATTAATGATTTTTCCTAATATCTTTTCATCTCTGGGTATCAGATATTCCTACTGGTCAAATCTACAAGTGATGTAATCTGAAGCATGTTCTTTGGCTTGACTAAAGCAATGATTGTTTGTATCAACCAAATACTTGGATCACATCTTTGGAAATTCCCATTCTGACAGAACGGGCAGATTTCTCGAGACCTTTGAAACAAACATTTCTGTTTCTTGACGCTTTGACCTCTTAAGATCTTCTAGTCCAATGCCTGGTTGCTCAAGCAGGGTCACGTAGAGCAGGCTGCATTGGATGTGGTTATACCCAGTTGGACTTTGAACATCTCCATTGATGGAGACTCCACAACCTTCCTGTGCAACCAGTTCCAGCATTTGACCACCCCAGCAGTAAAAAAGTGTTTTCTTGTGTTCAGATGGAATTTCATGTCTTTGAATTTGTTGCCATTGACTTTTGTCATGTCACTGGACAACACTGAGAAGAGTCTGGATCCACCATCACTGCACCCTCCTTTCAGGTATTTATACACATTAATAAGCTCTCACTGAGCCTTCTTTTCCTCAGGCAGAACAGTCTTCCAGTCCCTTAATCATCTTCATGGACTTTTTCCAAGTTTCTTGTTCACAGTTAGAACTCCTGCCTGATAGATCCTCTCTTCCTACTTGTTTACTATTTAAAATCAAAACTAATACACACATTCTTTTTTTTCCCATAGTTGGTTTCTTGTTTAATTATTTTTTTAAGTTTGTAATAAAACCCTCGGAGTATAGACAACTATTTGTATAAAAAAAATATTAACAGCAGTATAAGTAAAAAATTTTGTCTACAGATGCATAGTATATAACAAATGCAGCCAGGTTTTCATTTTTTCATGCTAAAAAATAAAATTATACTTTATTTTCATTAACCTTTTAATTACAACCTCCCTCTAGCAAATGGCACATGCTATTATAAGTTGCAAAATACTGAAGCTTATTAGATTGGCAATGTTATGAAATAGATGACTTTAGAATATTGTACAGCTAAACACACTCCTCGGGAAGAAAATAAAGAAAGCGTTTTAAAAGCCTTGAATTGTGTTTTGTCTTCCCTGAACCAGCCCAATCTTAATTACACTCACTTAATTTAATTAAAACTATTATTCAAATGTGCTATCTTGCAAAGGAGTTAAGAAGATGGAATGTTATTTTTTTTCTTTCTTTTCCTCAGAATTAACTACTGTACTTGGGTTATGCTGATCAGATAACTGAGCACTGTGCCCCGTTATTGTGAGATCAGCACGGTGGGATTCATTAGGGATGTACTGTATTTCTGCTGGAAAAGCTATTATTGAATGACTTGAAATACAGTGGCATCCAGAATAAATGCTTGGCGCAGCCTGACTCCCACAGATATTGAGCACCATGTGAGCTGTAAGCTGGTCATGTTCTGCTCAGACTGACCACTTGAGAACAGCCTGCTCTGCACAGTGGTCTGCCTGTCACCATCAGTTAAAAATCTTTAATAATGGACTGGTGCCAAAGCAGTATAATCAGATGAGAGCAGCTGCAGGGCTCTGCTGGCAATTTCTACCAAACCTCCTTGTTTCTTCATCAGGTTATAGGTATTAAGAATTGTGTGCAGGCAAGAATTTAGCATAGGAAATTGCACATCGATGTTTCAGCTTACTTGTCAGAAACGGGTGATTTTGCTCTGTCAAAACAGGAGCATGTGCAATAATCATTAGCAGGAAATATCTATTCTCCAGCAAAGCAAGCTTTCTATTACATATTCTGTTGGACGGCAACTACAGGTTGAAGGATAACTACTGCAAACTTCATTGGAAATGTACTGCCTTTGCTGAAGTAAGACACTGTAACTGGAGATGTACATAAGCATTTGGTAACTGTCTCCATGATATCCTGGGGTCTTGAAAAAGACTTCAAGTAGTGAGATTTCTGTTACTTTTTTCTTTTTTTTGGATGGGGTAGGGAGAGAGGAGAGGGGAGGGAGGGCAAACTGGCACTTGTAGGACTACACAGATTTATAGGAATTGTGCCTCCTACAACACTTGGTATAACATCAGATCTAGCTGGGAATTAATAAATAAATGTACTTATTCTTTGATAACTCTACAGTTTGTGGCAGTATGGATCAAGTAAAATAAGCCTTAACTATATTGCCTAGATAGCTTTTTTTTTTTTTTTTTTTTTTTTTTTTTTTTTTTTTTTTTTNTCCTTTACTCTTGAATTCCTCCAAAGATAAAATTTCCTTCCAAAACTGTTTCTTCTCCCTGTTGTGTAGTTTGCTATTGTTTGGACTATGAAAATATTCATAATTGCAGTTGTTGAAAACTATGTCCTTTTGTGAAAATTAAAGCAGACATAAATAAACACTTTTACACATATTTAAAATCCATCATGGCTTTTACATCAGCATTACTCTCAATCAGTCACTGCTTCCCTTCTACTCTACTGCACAGCTCCCTTGTTATGCTTCCACTGGAAAGGTTCAGCATCTGTCATAGCTAGTTCACAGTGCAACAGAGGTTAAAGAAACTATTTAGCATTTACATTCTTTTATTTAAAATTGTGATAATATTTTACAGCAGCAAATAGGCACTCACT
>VXAA01002840.1:532230-549696 GCA_013399115.1 Anseranas semipalmata
AAAAAAAAAAAAAAAAAATCAAGTGCTGACAGCAATAAGTGCCTGTCAGAAATTGGCATTTGGCACTGAAAATAGTTTGGGGAAAATTGGTTCTCAGACTAGAATGACACAATCTTCCTTCTTTTGAAGGTTATCCTGATTACTTTAATTGGGGGTAGACACATGAACTGTAATTTTCTTTCTCTCACACACAGTTAGAAATATACTGGCAGTCAGACACAAATTCACCTTTGATGAATTACGAAACTTTTAAAATGAAACTTGTCTAATGAATGAGAATAAACTGAGGGGAAAAACAGCTGCGATAGATTTTTGTCTATTAATAACAATAAAAGAAAATCATGCTCAATAATTTGGAAAACACTTAGGTCTCTTAAAAACTATTTTTTTTTGTTTGTTTGTTTTCCAGAAAGACTGAAATGATGACATCACACCCAACACCACTTGTTCAAAACATGGAGAACTGTGAATTTATTTCTCCTAGACAATTGCTGATTCTTAGGCATCAGGGTTTTAAATCACAAAGAGTAAGAATTTCTGTAGATATTGCCCAATATACCTGGACAGCCATTTCCAGAATTACATTTAGAAAGCTTCTTATAAAATACACCTTTCATCTTGGTTGCTGTTACTTTATTGAGCAGTTATCTTATCATTCCTCTTGCATGGACAGTAATTGATAGCTATTCTGTTAGTAACAAATTCTTATAATAAATGGAAGACTGGTGAATCCTTTCTCTAGATGGAATACACTCATTTTTTTCAGCAGCTTTCCAATTTGTTGCATTTACAAAGTCTCTTAGCAGTCTCGCTCTTTAGACTTCTTTATTTCACTGTGTCTTTCTTATGTGGTGGAGTAATGAAAACTAAACAAAATATTCTATTTGAAATCTCAGTGTTACAGAATAACTGTCTTGTATTTTAATGCATCCTTGAAAGAGTTTTGTCTTTTTTTTTTTTTTCTGATAGCAACATGAGCTAAGCATTTGCTTCTCATCCAATATACAGATCAGATCATTTCCTCAAGCATCGCTGCTTGAATAGGTGAGTGCACTGTCCATTTGGTTTCACCTCTTCAGCAAGTACCTCAATTAATATAATTTGTCACTTTCAGACTCTCTAATTTGTCAAGATCTTCTGGTATTCTTAGAATATCATTGCATTTTTTCCCATTTTTGATGCCATTTGCATAATTCTAAGCATATTTCCCATTTCTTCCTCCAAATTATTACTGAAAATAGTGCTGTTGTGTCCTGGACAGAAGTCGAGTTCTGGATAGGTTCCTGGAAAATTTTATTTTAAGATGCCCCTAATTTGGTAGTCAAATACCAATAGTACTTTTGAGAGTAATCCTCCAAAAGCTGTGTTCCCAGTAATGTTCCCAGTAACACCTAAAACAAAATTTCTCATCTTGATTAAAAAGTATTATATGAGAGTATCATGTACCAAAAGCCCTGCTTAAGCATTTACTGTTTCTCCTTACACTAGGCCATTCATCCTGTCAAGGAAGGAATTTAGATTAGTTTGATAAGACAAACCCATGTTAGCTTTTTATATTGCCTTATTAACTTCTATATACCTGTTTTAAAATATTTGTTCAGAAATATTTCAGCGGACCAAAGTTAGGTTGACTGATCTATAATTCCCTAATCAAATTCCTCCTTTTCCTTTTTAAAAGATAGAGTCTACATTCATCTGGCTCCCCTGGGACCTTCCTGGTCTTTCATGAATTTTCAAATATAATTGATTATGGTTCTGAAATTTCCTTGGCTAGTTCTGTGATGAAGTTCTTCAGGCCTTGCTAACTTGAACACATCTGCCTTATCCAAACCTATTCAACCTGTCCTTCTCTTCTAGCTTGAATGTCTATCCCTTCATTAAAATTAATTTTTAAACTCTGATCACAGTTAACATTTTTAGTAAAGAATGAAGCAAAGAAACTCATTGTCAGCCTTCCCTGTAACACTTGTTCTCCTTTTTGATCTGGTAATGGTTCTATAAGTTCCTTCTTTCTACTCTTACTTTAAACATATCTGTAAAACCTTGCTGATTTTGCACTCTCTGTTTTAATTTGATCTTAATTTTGAGATCCACCAGAGATAACATTTTTGTGTGCCCAGAGAATATTTCATAGCAAACACCTAAAACACTTGTTTTCAGTCTTTTCTCTTTCTCTTTCTCTTTCTCTTTTTGTACACTTATATTTTTCCAGTGAAGATACAAATTTTTTGTATAGCAAAATGTAGATTACTGTCAAAAAAGAGGTTACCTTTCATTGGCTCTCTAGAAGCTGTCCACCTACCCCAGGGTTGAAAACCTACAGTCTAAAAATATCCTGTACATTGACTCTCACTTCTCCTGAGTATCAGTTCCAGAGAATCCTGAGTATATATATGTATGTCTTCCTGTCGTCATTTCCAACATGAGGAGAAATCCAGTTTGGTGTTCACTATCCCAGTATATTACAATATAAGTTCAAGCTGCTACAGCAGTAGATTAAATTCACTATAGACCTCAGGCTGCACATTTTTTTCCACAGACAAAGGCTTTTAGTATTTTCACCTCAGTCTTTGGATAGTATTGTAATAGATTCTTGAACTTTACCTCTCCAAATGCTACTACTTGCTATAAGTTAGTATGAGGATATCCTGGGTAACATTCAGCCTCCTTTCTTCTGTTTTTCTTAAAGAGGTTAAAGCATTCTTCATAGATATTCCACAAAAGACAATTTGATTGTTTTTCTTCAGTAAAAGTTAAGATCGATTTGCATATATGTGTTTTCCTTCATTGATAAGGTCTGCTCCCAGAACAGATCTTTGCAGAAAATAATTAACATATTTTATGGGTTTTGACCACCTGTCTGGATTTCCAAGCTAGAAGAAAAAGTGTCTCCTCACAAACTCAGCTCTTATTTTCTGATTTTGGTTCTAATGAGGATCTGAGAGTGTCTGGAGAAGACCATGGCCTATCCAAAACCCTTTCCTTCTTCATTAAAACCCAGCACACTTTACATTAGGAGACTTCAAAGATGGAAAATGGAGGTGATACATCATGGGAGTTGTACTTTCAGGAGTGGAGGAAATTCACTTTACCCAAGGGAATCCTACAGGAGCCCTTTCAGAGATCCTTGCCATGTACCTGGATGAAGAGACAATACCTCCTCTTGACAAAGGATACTTGGCTCAGGAAATGCTATGAAGAGAAATCCATTACTGTATGAATACCTTTAATGCTAGACAAAAATATACAAATGTATAAATTAAATAGCTATGTATTATATGCTGACACTTAGAAACAATCAACGGAACATTTGAAATGCAGCATGAAAGTTGAGAAAAGAACAAGTGCTCTTGGGTGGTAACCTTTCTTAAGTATGCTATTTATCAAGTGACTCAAGCCATCAAAGAAGAAAGATTATGTCAATTCCCAGGAAATTGTACCTAAGCAAAAAATGGAAATATAAAATAGGCCTTCATGATAAGCAGAGACACACACCTTCACTTCAAAGACCTTCAAAAGAACAGACCAGGAACTGGAAAAAATAGGGATTTCAGTGATATTGTGTAGTGGCTCTCAGGTGGGTTTCATGAATCCCAAAGACACACACTGATTTTGATTTCAGGAGAGATTGAGAATAGCATAGCATAGCATAGCATAGCATAGCATAGCATAGCATAGCATAGCATAGCATAGAATAGAATAATTCAGTTGTAAGGGACCTTCAAAGATCATCTACTCCAACTGCTTGATCTCTTCAAGGCTATCCAAAAGTTAAAGCATCTTGTCAAGGGCATTGTCCAAACATCTCTTGAACACTGACAGCATGGGGCATCAACCACCTCTCTAGGAAGCCTGTTCCAGTATTTGACCACCCTCGCAGAAAAAAAAACTTTTGCTTATATCTAGTCTGAACCTCCCCTGGTGCAGCTTTATGCTATTCCCTCATGTTCTATCATCAGTTACCAGGGAGAAGAGACCAGCACCTCCTTCTCCACTTCCTCTCCTCAGGAAGTTGTAGAGAGCAATGAGGTCACCTCTCAGCCTTCTTTTCTCCAGAGCAGACAACCCAAGTGTCCTCAGCCTCTCCTGATAAGACATGCCTTTAAGTCCTTTTACCAGCTTAGTTGCCCTCCTCTGGATGCTTTCGAGGACCTTAACATCCTTTTTATATTGTGGAGCCCAGAACTGCATGCAATATTCAAGGTGGGACTGCACCAACAGTAAATATAGCGGGAGAATGACCTCTTTTGGCTGGCTGGCTGTGCTGTGTTTAATGCATCCTAGAATGCAGTTTGCCCTTTTGGCTGGCAGGGCACACTGTTGGCTCATGTTGAACCTGCTGTCGACCAGCACCCCCACATCCCTTTCTGATGAGCTGCTTTCTAGCCACTCATCTCCCAGAACCCAGCAATTTCCTTTTTTTTTTTTTTTAATTATTAAATTGTAGGCAGGAATTGGATCTTTTGGAATCTTATCTGCATATGTGTATATTATCAGCAGATATGATTGCATGATTCTATGAGTTTTATATGGTTCTATGATTCTATCAACGGTCTCAGATTGCACCAGAGGAGGTTTAGATTGGATGTTAGGAGGAATTTCTTCATGGAGAGGGTGGTCAAGCATTGGAAGGTGCTGTCCAGGGAAGTGGTGGAGTCCCCATCCCTAGAGGTATTTAAGAGACATGTGGATATGTCACTAAGGGTCATAGTTTAGTGACAGGACTCGGTAGGTCAGGATGATGGTTGAACCTGATCTTGAAGGTCTTTTCCAACCTAAATGATACCATGATAATAAGTAACAACAGCTTATAAATTATAGTATGTTATACAGTTATGCAATTTATTTTTAATTTCAACCTATTTTGTTGTCTCAGACCTACTCCATACATAGCCAAATATCCAAAGGTCAGACCAATGTGGAAGGTTGGGATAGGTACAGTAAAAAGACAATGCTATAGCTCTTTCCCCAAATACAGTATGACATTGGACTCCAGTAATTCTGATTGACAACATAAAAAATCTTCTTCATGCACTCAGAATCCTTTGATATGCCTTGCACAGAGATCAGAATTGCAAAAACATGGCTCCAAGGGGATTCTGATTAGTCTTTTTTGAGTTGAGATAATGTAGGACTGGCTGATTTTGGAAACTTGTAAACTTTCTTGTCTTCACAGTGGAACAGGAATGATGGTTTTTAAGAATGACATGTTTGGAACTCAGAGGGACTGTTTTCAAAAATATTGCTAAAAAGAGCATGCAAACTGAGGAGAATAGCCTTGGGTAGTAGCAAACTAAAGAAAGGTTAAAATTACATAAGAACAGATCCAACTTGTGTTAAGTTTAAAAGTCTATAGTCCCATTGCCCATATTCTAGTTTAGGTGTTTTGCTTCTTAAAATTTAGTCTGAAATGATTGGTAATTACAGCTCTGGTAGATGCAATGGAAGCTGGAAATTCTTCTCAGGCTTGTTGAGTCTGAACGGTAGTTTGCTCCAGCTGCATATAAACATATAATCTCTCATTAAATTACACCAAAAAGGATAAACACTGATCAAAAACATGTGCCAACACTTAAAAGGTCCCATCTTTCCAGCTTCATTTAGTATTCTGTGTAATAACAGTAATCAAAATGAATTTATGTGGTATTCATCATCTTTTATATAGGTGCTGCATTGTAATTTAGTGTTAATTAATGGACATGTTGTTATAGAAATTCCATATTGCAGTGATATTCTATATGCAAGAAACAGCCATGAGACATTTGGTCTTTTGAGCTGGATAGTTATTACAGGAGTTGTTGTAATGTAAATAAATTCTTTAGGGGCCATAAAAAACCTGAGTGCATGAATATGAATAACAGATGATTCAAATACCATAACGTTCAGAATACTGCTGAAGAATACAAATGCACTGCTTGGTTGACTCAGATTAGTTTTACCTAAAGAAAGCAAAACCTGGTGAATTTAGGACTGATATAAGTAAATCAGGACATCCAGAAAGACGAAATGGAAGATTCTAGGATGATTATGGAAGGGTTCTCAGCCTTATGACATTGCTTAAAGTGTTCATTTTAGAACTAAAATGAAGAATGTTTGGACTTCAAAGAAAGAAAAATTCCTGAGATAGCGCACACTGCCATGTTCCACTCCACTGTATTAGGCAGCAAGACACATGTCTGGGGTGTTCAGAGCTTCTAAAATCTAAATGAGACTAATCACATCATTGTAACAGACTGCATTTGTTTTATTCAGTGTTATGCAATGGCTTTGGACAGATGCTGGGAGCTGTGAAGGCTGTTTTTAGAAGAGATAGACAACATTAAAAAAAATAGGACTAAGCCACAGAGCAGTGGGAGAAGAGGAAATGCTGTAGGGCACTCTTTCGGTGGGGTGGCCTGACTTGCTGCCCACCCAATGGCTGTACACATCTGCGGGCTAAACCTGAGGCACAATTTTCATGTAGCCATTAGGAATTTACTTTTCCCAAATACCAGGGTTTGTCTAGCATTAATTAAAGCTTCATGCTACAGTACCTTTCTTTTTCCCTTTTTTATCTTCATTAAATGTGTGCTGGTGCTTTTACAAGTTCGGTGTTTCCAAATGTACATAATTATAGTACACATGGGGACAGAGTTTCTGACTTCCCTTGCTGTTTCTGAAAAATCTGTCTGCAAATGACTATCAGAGGTATAGACATATGTCTAGCAGAGACCAAAACCTGACATCAGAAACTAATTCTCAATCAATCCAGAATACATAAGAGGTCTCCAGCTAGCTTGGGGCTCAGCAGTTCGCTTTCTGAAACAGTGCTGGATTATTAAATAACACAAAGGACAGAAGTTTTCCAATCTAGTGGAGATTTTCTTTCCATGAAGTTCCTAAAGCATCTTAGATATTGTCTGTTGTGATTCAGACAAAATCCTGTTTGTCCACCTACTCCCTTCTTTATTGAGCAAACAAGATTTTATTAAATTTACAGCTCTTAATAGTACTTACCATGTACTCCTGCATTGTTCACCTGGTACTCAGTGAGATATAATTAATGATGCCTTTGCAGTTGCATAGATACATAATACATAGACACATTGCATAAATACAGAATAAGCTGTAGCAATTAATACCAATTCCTATGGGGAGGAAAAACAAACAAACAAACAAACAAACATACTTACAGTCAGCCATTTTCAAACAATTAACATTGGAAGATCACATAATACAACCTTAATTTAATTCAAAATCCAAGATCTACTGTGATTTAGTAATTAGCTACCTTGGAGTCCTTTAGTTTATAATATCTATTCACACTCTAAAACTGACTTACAACCCCTTACTCCAGTGAGATCCACTTACTGAGTAAAACAGTTGTCATTATTCCTGGCAGATAACAAAAAAACTCCCTGGCTATGTATCCAAATATATATCCAAACCTTTGTTTCAAATTACTTTCACATTTACATCTAAATAAATGGATGTACAGTGGAAGGTATTCTGTATGGCTCTGAAAACTAGTATTGCATGCCCCACAGAGAGATGCCATGGAGCTCACATTGTCTGATCAACCACCTTTCCCGAACCCTCTTCTCCCCACTGACTTACTCTATCACCCACACTTGGGCTCTTCAAGCACTATAAAATCAGGAGGACAGAGGAGCAGGTGCACACAATCAGAGTAATTATACTATAGGTAATTATAATACAAATTGCTTGGACTGGACTAAAAATGTTTATCTTTCAAAATAATTTTGATAGGAGAATGAGACTTTGAGCAGGCTTTTTTGGCCTATAAAATCATGAGCTTACTACAAGATTCTGTATTTTTGTCATTTAACTGGAAAAATCTAAGCAACATTTTCCAACAAAACTTAAGATAAAAAAAAAAAAAAAGAAGTTTCCCCTGAAGGGAACAATCCAGCTACACGGGAAAAACAAAACACTAATTTCTGCCTAGCTTTTCCAAATTTCTTTGTTTTTTTTTTTTTTTTCTTTCCATTATCTAGGGAAAAGGATATTTGACCCAAAAAATTGATCCCAGGAAGAATAAATTCTGAAATGGAGGAGTCACCACTGTGCTGTGATACATGTGCCTTAACTGGGTATTATAGAAGCATAACTCAGTGTGAGAGCTGTTCGGTCACTTTTGTGCATCCCAGGGCAGGTGGGGTTTATTAGAATGAAGATTAGTGCTCTGTAATGTTCCTCTGGGGCTAGGTCTTGCAATATTTTGAGAATGATTTTTTTTTTTTTTAATGATTTAGTCTGATTTAGTCATTGACTGGATGCTGGGCTAGATGCTAATCCTGCATACATAGACCATAGGCCAATATTGGATTGAGGAAGTGGGATAGAGAGACTATGAAATGCTGGACTTGCGGAAAAATGTAGTAGAATCCACTACAGACAGGCTTTTGGGCAGCTGTAGAAACTTGCAGACTGCAGTTCTTTCTTTTCATGCTAAAAACATTTATACTAGGTCAAAATTTTGCCTGAAGTATTTGCACAGATCATCCTGGGCACATTGTCCGTACACATTCATGAAAAGGCAAGGTACCTTTGTTATATTTTTACTTGTCTCTCTTTTGAAAAAATAGACTTTATTTTCCTGACAGGTAAAAAATATTGCAATAACAGTGCTTCTTTAGCTTTGTCTGTCTTTGTCTGAAATTGCTGAGGTGGTGCTTTTGGGATATATATGCTAATTTCAGGGTATCTGGCTGGACAATTAACCTACTGTAAGACCAGACTGTGAGTTTGCTACTTGTGAAATTTTTGTTGTTCTACACTGTATTTGTGAGAAAGATTTTTTTACTAGACCTCAAAATTGTCTCAAAAGTGCAGTATTTAAAAACATCAATATTATATCAGAGGAAGCAGCTGCTTGTATTAGCTCAGGGTTGTCACATGGCTAATTTATGAGTTCCACTGTCTAACATGTAAGACCCACAGTGTCTTATGGTGTGTGCCAATAGATATAATGGTTCTGTAACATATGTTGTGCTTGTAAGGAAAGTTCAAAGGTGACGTGATTCAGTGAGCTGCTGAGCAGATATATTATTGCCATTACCGTTGGCATAATGTTATAACATAACAGATCCAATTTATTTGTCTTACTAATATCTTAGTTCTTCATAGTTTGGGGCACTGTACAGATTTTGGGTGGAGGAAGGTATCAACAGGAGGAAGTATTTCCTTTCTTTTTTGCAGATTCCAGCTTTTACAGTGGTTATGTGCAACCTGTTTCACCTTCTTTTCTCCTAACTAATTACCAGTCTGACCTCCTCTCAGAACCTTGTTATTTTTGTCTGCTGAGAGCCAGTATCTTTGTTACTGTAATCCAGTGTGTCTGTAGCTGAAATAAATAAAAGAGTCATTCATCGATGGCACATAAACATTAAAAATGCTAAAACAATTGTTTTAAAATTTAAAGGAGTAACGTTTCACTGAGATGCATTATTAATAAGCATAAATTATTGAGTTGGCTCAGTAGTGCAGCTACAGTTTAGAGATGGACTTGTGGTCTCTCAAGAGGCTGTGGTCCCATGTAAAAGTGTGCTCTGCCAGCTGGCCAGGCAGCAACATTGCATCAGCTGCAAGTGTCATTGCCTCTGCCAGGCTGCAGGAGAGTGAGCAGGAGGCAGTAGATTGTGTGTTTGCAAATGCAGGATGTACATGAGAAGCAAAACATGCAAAAAAGATTATGCTTATTCTTGAGAAATAGGAAGAAGACAGCCCAGTGATAGCAAGTCCTTTTTAATGGAAATGGAATGGACATAAAACACTTTCCTATGTTTGGAAACTTTTCTGCCTCTGGTTTGCTTCCCATTCATCTGTTTCCACTCTTCCCTTCCAAATAGTTTTGTATTATCTACTTAAACTAACCCTGCTCATTTTGTTGATGCAATTAGAAACACTGAGAAATGTATTTTTTTATGCTTTTACTTTGTTCTATGCATGAAACAAGCTTAAATTGTGCTCCCCTCAGGCAGTTTCTCCTAACAAAGTTTAAACTCTAAGGATGAAATTCCGCCCCAATTGAAGTCAATTGGATTACTTGTTCTAACTGTGATAAAGCTGAGACTTTACCAAGAATTATTTCATTTCAGTAGCAACTATTGTTGAAATGGAATTCACAGATCATGATTCAGGAGTTGAATGGGCCTGGTTTAAATGTCATATTTAGACATAATCCCTACAGAAGGCAATAGAAGTTATGCTCAGCTAAGGACAAGAAGGTCATTTATAATTTAAAGTCATACCTTCCAAATATCACTTTTGCAAAGATTATTGCGTTTTAGACCAAAGCTACCCACATATTTCCCACATAAATTTGGAGTCCTTTTGCTTTTGAAAAGACACAAAAAACCTCCAGAAATGCAAAATTATGTGACTGAAGTTGTAGGTTCTTCGATGTGCCCAGAATGACTCCCACAAGGCGTGAAGTTCTCTGAACACATGGTATTCTTCATTCCTTCATTTTGCCCAGTTGCTAGACACAGTATCTAACAGCCAAGGCCCAGAGCAGAGAAAAACTGACCTTTACAGGCACTACAAGTTCCACCGACCTCTCTGGAACAGCTGTTACAATGACATACAGCTTTACAACTGCTAAAGAAAATGACCCAGTCCTGTGCGAAGAATCCTATTTTTTTTTCAACAGTTTAAACCTAACTACCACTAGCTACTAATTAGACTTTCTAAGTTTACACTGATGCAACTGAATTTAGTCTAAAAATGCACATCAAGTTTGTTGTACTAAAACAGATGCTTTGGTTTCTCCTTTGAAAGGTTGCCTAAGAAGCTGGAATAGTTTTGATGTTGGAAAGATTATTGTAGTGATGCACTTTGCTGCATCTCCTACACATTAAAGCAGAATATAAGGTGCAATAGACTATAACCCCCCTCTTTGTGTCGCTTAGCTATGCATCTAGTTGTATTGAAAACAGCAAATATTGATTATAGGTTAAAGGCAATTAAAATAATGGACCTGTAGCTGGCAGAAACTTCCAAAGGGTTCTTGGCACTGACAGCATTTACCACATAAGCACTGACTGTCACATTTAATGAGCAAACATATTTTCCAGGAATAAGCCTTTAATATTCATTCAACGCTATTTCACAGAAGAGAGTTTTTATTAAATTTGTGAGCAGACTATTTTTTAAAGGAGCAAAAGAAAGGATAACAAGGGCTCTAATTACTGCTGAAAGTGATTCACTGTGTAAAAAAGGAATCATATAGCCACCAAATTACAATGCAGCATGAGAGAAGAGAGGCTGTCTTAGGCTACCTGTAATGGAAAGTCCTTGCTTTCTGCAGAAGTCTCATGATATCACTATACACAGCCAAGACAGCTTTTTTATTTTTGTTGTGTCTGTACTTAGGCTAGCCCTATCAAACACGAGCCAAGGCTTTTAGCTGAGCTTGCTGCCAGCACAGCTAATTGCACAGTTAAAAGTGGCTTTGTCAGAAGCCTTTGGGTGGCACACTGCTGAACTGCCTTGGCATGGGCTGCAAAGAAAGTTTCAGTTCCAAGAACCACAATTTCTTCCTGCTTTTCCTCTGATGCAAGGGTGAACCTTTTGCCAGAGCTGTGCACTACCCAGCCTGTGTCCCCAGCTGGCATAGAGGCCACACTGCCTGTGCTTGCTAAAAAGTGAAACCAAGTCTTTGGTCATTTCTTAGTCTTCTTCTACCTCCACAAAAGGTATGTGGGGCAAAGGGAACTTATTGCAGTCCTCAGGGACTCTTTTTCATCCTGAGCTGCTGCCAGACTATTGCCAGTCAGGAGGTAGAAGGAAAGGAACGAAATGTACATCACTGCACCTCCTGCGCGTCATTGCAAGCTCACACAGTGGGACACCAGCAGGTCTTGGCCTGGTTTAGTAATGGCCTGCTGTTATGGCTCTAAAGCAGGCTCAAGGAGAGAGAGGCAGATATTCACACAGGATTGATTTTGCTCCTTTGAAGATACCAATGGTGGAGTGAAAAGAGAAAGAACAGGGTTTTGTGGGAAAGCACTTCGTTGGCACAGAGGGAGAAGAAAAATAGAGAGTGCCTGTGAAAAGTGCACTTTTTGGGAGGCATACTTAAATGCTTCCCTCATAATTATTTCTCTTTCTAGCAGGGGAGAAGGGCATAACATCTTAGACATTTTCCCTCTGTTGTGATAATTCATGAAAGGTATCAATGTCAGCAATTTTTGAAGCCCTACTTGAGGCTGAATATAGCCCCAAGGTTTTACAGCTTCCATTCAGGTACCCCAGAAGATGCATATTTATCGTGTTTCACAAGGATGTCATCTTTGTATAGCTGCTCTGTTCCTATTTGCTTGCAAGGCCAGTAACTAACATCCAGATTCCTCTTTGAAACTGACAACCGCAGTGCTTTCTCTAATGAAGGTAGTCCACACATGCATAATTCCTACTTGTTTATCTTCCTGTAGAGTTTGGCTTCTTCATCCCATCTTGAATGTCTGGAAAGTATCTACCTCAGAATAGCACCTACTCTGAGAAAGCATTAAATGATACTAGTTTCAATGGGTTGTTAGGGAATTTGATGTTACCAATGACACAATAACTGTTTTACCACAGCTATCTGACCTGACTGCTGAGATTAGACTTTATAACAACTGTCTTCAAGTCTTACTCTGTACCTGACTAGGCCAAGCTACTTAAGGTTTATGTCCAAAAGCACCTTATGTCTTTGGGAACAAAAGTGGAGAATTTTTAATAGTCAGGCAGCAAAAACGTTACTGTTTACTATTCATTATTGTTTCATTTATTTGTTTGAGAAAAAAATAAAAATGAGTTCAGCTCTGCAGGAGCCAGCAAAAGTAAAACAAGATTACTGTCTAAAAGAAATAGAAGGATGGAGGTATTTTATTCTGAATTCTTAGCCATAAATGTTGATAAGAAGATTGTCTAAGGCAGCATCATGGAAAACTACCTAAATAATCCGCCTCAAGGTTTTTTGCATGCAAAAATATATTCAGTATAAGAGGGATATGTACTAATAAAATACCTTCTCAAACTGAAAGAGGTCCTGAAACATGATCTATTAATAAAGTGAACAGACTGATTATTCCATTTAGTTTGAGCATATGGAAATACCTTTCATACAAAATAAATAATTCTGTTCAAAACACTACTATCTCATGTAACTGTAGCATCCTTGAATTACACTCTAAATAACAAATTTGAATGGAACAAATGAATCCTGGCTAAAACTCCAGAGACCTCAGCTTTAGAGTAGGGTTAAATTTTGACTGATATGTTTAGGAGATACATGTTGTATAGATACCAAAACATGAATGAGACTAATCTGTCTTATAATCTTATAATGCTGTGATGAAATGTGAAAAGAGAATCTTGTAATGAGCCTCACCATATCAAATATATCTATCATTATTAATACAATACTGCTTTTTTGTTTGTTTGTTTGTTTTTACTGTGCTATTTAGGCTTTCTTTAAACAATAATTTTATCTGTCTATGAAATGCAAATTATTGAACTATATAATGCTTTATGAGTGTTACAGCTGACAGGTAAAAGAGAGGAAAGAAAAGCTAAGCATACCAAATTAGATGATTTATAATTCAATTATAAATACCTCCATAAGTCATATAGCCACAATATGAAAAAAATGCATTTTATTTTACCTAAACATACATTCAATTCTCTAAGATACGAAAACCAGAATTGAGATAATGTACTTTAAATTTTATGCTCTTTTATGAAATGTGAGCAGTTGTACTAGATCAGGGAAGAGTAGCTGATTTCCTCCTGTAAGCTCATGTTCAAGCAAGTACTTACAAATGGCTGTAATTTAAGCACTTGGACAAAGTAACTTCTCTAAATGCATTCTTGCCAATCTTTGTTGCATTATCACAGATCTTTGATTTTTGTGCTGCCATAAGGCCCAAGCTCCTGGTTTTATTTGATTGCCTAAAAATCTTAACCTTCATCTGAAACTAAAAGGAAACCTGCTCACTTTCATTCTTTGACAGAAGAGTTTGACTAATTAAGATGAATGTCTGGCTGTATATTTTTAACTGTGATTTTTTTAATCCACTCAGTAATTTTTCTTTTAAGCCAGACACCTGATTTTTGGTGACACTTAAATAGGACCTTGTTGTACTATATCAGATACTATTGGAAACGACATTGATCTGTTGCCAGGTGACACTTCAACTAGTGCACTATCTTTAAAATGGGACTGAAGTTTTTAACTATAGATGGTGGCTCATGCCATTTTACAAAAAGAAAAAAAAATGTCAAAAGCCTACCACTAGTAACAAGAAACAAAGAATTCAAAAATCAGTCACACATTGACCCTATCATGAACAGCATGAATACAGGAAGACTCTAGAAAGAGTTTTATATTGAGAAAGATTAATCAAACAGCATGTGTTAATTGCTAGTCTACTGTAATGTGATCTACTTTTCTCCCCACAACTCTTTCAAACCAATAATTACATCAGAAAAATCTTTTCTTTTTTCTTTTTCTTTTTCTTTTTTTTTTTTTTTTTTAATTAGGTAGGGCTGTTTAATGAAGAACCAATTCATTGTCAAGACTGTGGTCTAATCACTGGATACAGAGCCAGTCTAATCACTTCTAATTCACAGTCTAATTCTAAATCACAGTCTAATCACTGGCTCTGTATCCAGTATCTGAACAAGTGCAGGTAAAGGTCAAATCACCCTCCTATTCCTCCTTCCAGTCTGATCCTGACCCAACAGTGGCAAAGGGCAATAAAGTATTCCCAAAAGACCAGACATTCTAGGAATAGCAACCTCATGCTGGTGTCTTTGCCACAGCAGGACTTCTCCAGTCACTCAACAATGCAGAAGCCCCAGGGCAAGCCCATTTGTGGCAATAGCATCTTGTGGCTGATGCGAGTATAGAGAGATGTTGTCATTGCCACCTGTCCGCAGTTCTAACACAGGTTCCTGGCAATGCTGTGGCTGGGAAATGTGTGATTTGGAGGTGGATGAGAACAGATGTGAAACTAAGTCCCTGGCAGTGCCTAATAAGTCCAGGCATATTTAATAGCCTGTGGAGAAATTGTAAGGAGGCTCAAATATTGTTCAGAGTGAAGGACTTGAAGAAAGTCTTAGAATGGCACTTTCTGTCTAATACAGACTCCTTGAAGGTACCACTACATAGAACAGCTTTGTAGATTGCCTGTTAATAAAGGACTTTTTAATTAGAGTAATCTCATTGGAAACAATGAACATTTAACTTCAGTTTTAGCTGCTACTTATGGTGGCACCAAGTGGAAAGTGGGGAACCCTCTTACATGTTAATTCATAAGTTAAATGCCATAGCTGACCCATAGTCTTTCCTAAAAATAATTGGAATCCTGCATAACTGTATGGTTGTGTTGTTGTTGTTGTTGTTGTTATTGTTTTTTTTCTCTGAAGTTGTTTTTTTCTGAAGAATTCTGTTCACCAAAGCAGATCACATGGCTGGCCAAATTACAATAAGCAGGTGTGTCCAAAGCATGACTATATGTGCAAGCAGACCTCCAAAGTCTTTGTTTTGATGTCTGGACTTGTAACCTGCTTTTAATAAAGTGAATGACATTTTTGCAATTTACTGTCTGAGAGTTTGGCCATGGTCCAGATTCCAGTCTTCCAGCAAGCCTTTGTGATTCTGATCAAAACTGTACACTAAGATGTCTCAGGATATCTTGACAGGATACCCCAATACCTTCAGTTTGGACAGTGGATTTTCTCTCCATAGTTATCAAAACATCCCTGAGAGTCCCATATATATTAAAACACATTTCAAACTTGTGGATATTGGGGAGGAAAAAAAAATACTGCACTCAAGTAACTTGTGTATGATTCCAAAGATATTACTAGAGGTCATTAAAGTTTCTTAGCATTTCTGTTACTATCAGACATTGCTGAGCTAAGAGAAATACATTTAGCAACAAATTCATATCAAGGTTCTTATTTATTTTGGCACAGTCTAAAGAAACCTCTCTCATATTAGAGTTTACAAGAAGTAAATCTACTGAAATCATATGCAGGTGAGTCCTGCAGGATTTACTCCCTTCTCTGTCAGGGGATTAGGCTAATATTGATACTACAGCTAGGATTTCCAAAATGTCATTTTATCATAAAGAAACCTTCCTTTCTACACTGCAACTCTATCAGAACAGACAAGTCCTCTTATTCCTGTTTCCTATTGTATGGAAGGAGAACAGTACTCTCTGCAAGAGTCACAAGATCCTGCTTTCAATGCCTTCTTGTACTAATGGTCCATACTTATGAAGAAAATGGACATTTCACTGTTAATTTTAGTGGTTATTGGATTTGGCAATTAATCCTCAGATGTTTACAGACCAGATGCGGCTCTCACCTGTGTAATTTTACAGCATTGCCACTCCTAAACCAAATAAATTTGCTTCAGATATACACTGGTAAAAATTAAGTGTGAAACATAGTTAATTGTTGAGGCCTAGCATGTTATATTCATCCATGTTACAGTTCAGGAGAATTAAATCTCTGCTGAGCTGTGCTCAAGGGGACAAAATTCAATTGCAAAGAGATCAGATTAACACACTGCTTTGATTCCTGTCCTTAAAATTTATGAATCTATGAATGGTTGTGCTGATTAAAGCCCTTCTTAATATTCATAACACAACTTTAGATATTACAGCATCTAAATCTCTATTAAACCTGTATGTTGTCTTATAATCATATTATAAAGCCTTTGCAACTTTTGTGTTAACTGGGAAAAATGGTTTAGAAGTGTCAGTAATAAACTTTCTTCACATCTTTTTTTTATGGCACTGGGCATGTGGTGTTAAGAAGCACGCAGCGCATGTGTGTCAGGCATTAAAATACAGTAATATAATGGGTTTGTATGGCTGTGAACACGTGTTATTCACCATCATCATCTCCAATATTGGATGATAATAGCTAGGGAAGAAAAACACCTTTTGTTCTAGAAATGCTGCTGGTTTCAAGCTGTGATGGTTTTACCCCGCTGGGCAACAGAACTCCACCACAACCACTCTCTCACTCCCCCTTCTCAAAGAAAAAGGATGGAAAGGGCTCAAGGGTTGAGATAAGGATAGGGAGATCACCCACCAATTATTGTCATGGGTAAAACAGACTCAGCATGGGCAGATTAATACAATTTATTGCCTATCACTAGTGGACTAGAACAGTGAGAAACTACAAGCAAACTAAAACCACCTTACCCCATCCACCCTCTTCTACCTCCTCCCCCTGAGCGGCGCAGGGGAACAGGGAATAGGGGCTGCGGTCAGTCCCTAACACTGCGTCTCCACCGATCCTTCACGGTCACTCTCTGGCCCTGCTCCACGTTGGGTCCCTCCCACGGGATGCCGTCCTTCCCAAGCTGATCCTGCGTGGGCTTCCCACAGGCTGGAGCTCTTCGACAACTGCTCCAGTATGGGTCCGTACCACAGGGTCCATCCCTCAGGACCAAACTGC
>VXAA01002840.1:558795-570227 GCA_013399115.1 Anseranas semipalmata
ATAATTTTTGTATTTTTCTTCCCCCTTTTTTTTTTTTTTTTTTTTGGTTTAATTTTTGATTTAAATGCTTGGCATTTACACTCAACTGCCACAGACAGTAGAGGAATAGTGCACTCTTACAGTGGTTTGGTATTAAAATATGAAATGGCGGTGGTTTTTTATTATTGTTGTTGGTGGGGTTTTTTTGTTTTTCTTTTTTTCATTTTTTGTTTGTTTGTTTGTTTTGGGGGGAAGGAGAGATGAATCAAGAGCATTACAAGAAAAACATACTTAGCGGGGAAAACTCTCAGGTAAATGAAAACCTACCAAACATGAATTTTTCAGTCCAAAAATTTTCTGGAACCTCTTCTTAAATGGAAATTTTAAAATATAATAATTTAACAGATAACAAAGGGAATTCATTCAGGCTCCTTTGGAATATAATACACTGCCTTTTAAAAAGAATATAAAATAAAATCAGATATATTGCTGCTAGCATGGACAAAATTTCTGGAATTAGGTACTAATTAATGTTTTATTATCTACTTTAATGAAAAAAAAAATAACTAAACTAGGAGGCTGTCCAGTAGTCCAAATCCATATCACACTGAAATCCAATGAAATTGATCCTTAACTTAAATCAAAATGGACATCTATCAAAGATTATCAAAGAATGCTGAAAAACAGTATTACATAACGCCACCTTGTGGATGCTTCATAGACCTCTTAGGAAGGTGATAAAGAGTTAGACAAAGCAACAGCTTCCAGGTTCTGTTTGAAGACACTTTAAAGGTTTCCAAAGGAGATAAGAAGCAAATTTGAAAACAAAATTGAGCTTGATTTTCCGCAAGACAGACCTTCCAAATACTTCATCAGCGCCTCTGAGATCTTGAAAACAGAGAAACTGAGACTGAAATATTTTCGTTGTCTTAATAATTAAAAATAATATTACTAAAAATCTAGCATGATTCAATGTTCTTGTGTGCTTGATAATGACATTAAAAAAATCCACCCTTGAAACCATTAATATTTAAAAATTTGAGCTTGCCTAAGTTTGCTACAAAGGGTCTGCCAAAAGCCGCCATTCTAACACTTGTTGAAAGAAAATACAGTGAAGTCCTTTAGTTACTTCTACATGAAGCAAGACTTTCACTTATAACGGACAAAGGCACAACTAAAGAAGACAGCATGCATGTGTTATGGGGCATATAAAATTAAACAACATCTTTCAAATATACTATTGAAAAACAAAATATTGTTACTTCAAATGTAAGTATTTTGTGTGCTTGTGCATAGAAAAGTACCCCTTATAAGAAATGTAATGTTTTGAACTAAAAAATCCTGTTCTGAAGATGATGACAAAATACCTCCATTTATATGTTCTAAATAAAATATTATATATTTCCAACAAATTATTTTTGTCTTGAAAAGCAGTTCATGAATTGAAATTGGATTCACAAAAAAAAAAAAAAAAAAAAAGAGTAAAATTAAAAGAAAATTTAAAGTGAAATATGCAATATGGTTTAGTGGAGGACTTGTTAGGGTTAGGTCATAGGTTGGACTTCTGCCCAGGAAGATCATTTCTCACTGACATATTTGGTGGCAACACTGTCAAGGTTGTGGTCTGTTTAAGAAGCCCAGACTAACTCACTGTCCTGTGAACAGGTAGTTCGTAGAGAGTGTATAGAGACTGATACAAAGCTGTTCTCCTCTCTACTGACTTCTGGAAGCAGATCTTGGAGCAGGGTCACTCATTTCTACCCGTGTTTTCTTGATAAGGGTGTGATCTGATTCCCCCTGTACTCGGCTCTGGTGAGGCCGCACCTCGAGTCCTGTGTTCAGTTTTGGGCCCCTCACTACAGGAAGGACATGGAGGTGCTGGAGAGAGTCCAAAGAAGGGCAACGAAGCTGGTGAAGGGTCTGGTGAACAAGTCTTATGAGGAGCGGCTGAGGGNGCATTGGAACAGGCTGCCCAGGGAAGTGGTGGAGTCACCATCCCTGGAGGTATTCAAAAGACGTGTAGATGTAGAGCTTAGTGACATGGTTTAGTGGAGGACTTGGTAGTGTTAGGTCATAGGTTGGAGTAGGTGATCTTGGAGGTCTTTTCCAACCTAAATGATTCTGTGATTCTGTGATCTGAGACCAGAGTCTGCATATAAACCAACTAGCATACTGTGTAGATGAGAGGGAGCCAAGGGCTTTGGAGATAAACAAAAAATGACTCAACCTCACAGCACAGATCCACCCCCATGCTCTTTTTGTATGGATTTTATACAGATTTGGAGTTTCAAATTGGGCTTGGGATAGTTATAGATTTCTCTCACCCATTAGAGTTCTACAATATAAGGCTTTCAAGGGAAGAGGCAATACGGATATAGCTTATCCTGGAAGCTATCAGCACAAAAGTCACATTACAATACTAAAATTAGGAAATTGCAGCTCTGATTAGTTTCTTATTTGAACATTTATAGAACTTGAATACCATAATAGCATTTAAACTAAGAATAAAGAAAAATAAATAAACAGAAAATCATATATTGATCTATTCAGGCACACTCTCAGTGACAACAAAACATACAGAATAAATAAGAACCATGAATTAAATTCAGTGTTGTTTTGTTGGCATCCATGATACCCTTTTGACTTTAATAACAATCATCTAGCATAAAAGGAGCAAGGAGACGGCCATGTGCTTTAAGCAAGTCTGTAAATGAACAGAAGTTATTTTCATGGAAAACTAAGAATAGAGACAATGTCTGTAACATTTTTAAACTAAGGAGCTGTTAAATGTTTCCTAAACCAAATAACAGTTTCCAGGCACAGTTAACTAACAGGTGTGATAGCCTGTGGTCAGCTCACAAGCTAAAAGAAATGCTATCAGTTACAGCATGTTTGAAAATTGTACATGAAGTCATGAATACAGTATACCTTACAGAAATCAAGAAAACATAGTTTCATTTGTGATCTGTATTATAAGGTCATAAGGTGTCTTTGAGAAGCAGTTTATACTCTCAGCAATTCAGCTCTCATGTCTTTAATGGGAATATTGGCCAAAGTCCAATGTGTTTTGAGATCTATGGATAAAAACATTATTTCAGTAACAAATAATTGGTAGGTTGTATACAGGTATTGCTAAGTGTTGCAATGTTCTACAATGGGTGTCATGAATTGTTCCAGATCTACAAAGAGAGAAAAAAAAAGAATCTCAATCATACAATAGACATCTGGACAAAATAATAATAATAATAATAAAGATGTATAATGTGATAGGTATATATATGGCCTTACAGATGTTGTGTCTAGAAAAATGACCCTGCAAACTACTTAACTTTTTTGAGTTATCTTTTTGTATCAGGACAGAACTTTCTATTAGCATCCAGGTCATAAACGTTTGGACCTCTGTGATATACTTTTTTTATGTAGCATATGTTTAAGCAGGAATGCAGGAAATACCCCACACACTTTTCAAATATCTAAATAGAAAAGGCAGGAAATTAACATTTATGGGTTAAGTTTGATAAGACTAGGAAGAAGCATATTTACTAATGACCTTCTCCTTGGTTAACCATATACATAAGTTTTGTGTCTGAAGATTTTATTTTTATGAATGATATTCCTGATATAATTATGTTGTAAAATTATATGTATTCATCCATAAGATTCTGTCCTTCATTTTCAGATAGATGACTTGTCATTTGTGTCTGTCAGGGAGTCTCAGGGCAACGTTGTTTAAGCCGTCAGCGCCAGTGACATGGTAAAATCATCATATCAAACATAAACAAACTTTCCATTCGGATCTGGAAAGGTAGTTTTAATGATTGCTAAAAGCTGAAAAGTTTCCATCATTTTCAATATTTTGTCTTGTACTCCTTCATCCAGAACTGGTGACAAGGAATGACAACATTGATTTAATACTCAAAAGAATGACATTGATATGAACAGTTGGCTTGAGAATGTGTTAATGTGCTCTACAAATGTAGATGCAGCTCTTTGAAGGCTGCTTATTTTTCAAACATTCAGCCATGACTTTCACTTTTCTCATTACATAAAGTGACCTATATAGTGACTTATACATGATGGAGAGATTGGTAGTATTCTGTTACATGTATCTGCAAATGTTTAGACAACTTTGAACTTTGGGGTGACTGTCTGACATCTGTAAGACTGCTATTACTCTGTTATTTGCCATGCTATGATATTCACTCATGGGGAAATGCTAGCAGTCATTCATTGCACCAATCATGGTTTCCAGAAAAGCCATAATCTTAGTTGTGGTACTGATGGAAATTATATTTCTGTCCATGAAATACAGATTTTGTGCTAAACATCTTCCAGAAACAGGAGCTATCAATGATAAAGGTTAGTAATTAACAAAATAACAAGAATAGTACATATAAATATAACATATCTATCTTCAGAAGTTCTCAGACTACATTACAGATTGGTCAACTTCAGAACTGTCTTCTGAGATGGACACCAGGTATATTACTATATTCATCTGAAAGAGAAATTAGGTACCTAGAGAATAAGGAAAAGTGTCTCTGGTTAAACTGTAGTTTAAAGGGAAAGACAAAGATAGTAGTTGAATATTATTTCAGCTTTTCACTCAAAGGACTCAACATCATCTACACTGTACTACTAAACTTTTGAGCAATCCCTTCAAATTGTATATCTATATACATGATTGAAACTGTGCAGAACTGTAAACCTGATGATCCACAAACATGAATGGGAGATAAAAACAAAATTTATTTTAAACCAGTGTGAAAATGTGGTCCTTTTTTTATTTTTTATTTTTTTATTTAGTCACTGTAACTTCAGTTATGGAAAACAGATCATCTGCATGAGATAAGCGAATATGGTTGAAAGTATGTACACATGCTTGATGGTATTTAGGATTTTTTTTTTTTTTTTGAGGGCAACTAAATTTGCATTTCTTTAAGAATGACAATGATACTGAAGGCTTATGCAAAATTGAACTAGGCTACTGCTCCATGTACGTGGAGCAGCACATATAAAACACTCACATGATTAGTCCTAATCCAGGTTTTTCCATTGAACTTGCTTTGGTTTTGAGCCTTTCTTTCGTATAAGGAAGTTATGGGGTCAATTCTATGAGCTAGTTTATTAAAGCAGTACAGAAAATCTGTCCCTAGAATAAGCCTGAGAGAGAGCTCACATAGACCACAACTCTAGTTGAATTACTCCCACATCAGCACTGAATTGCTGCTCATGTTATCCAAGATCTTTCCCTGCACAACCCAGTCCAGGTTCTTACAGTTAGTCTGTTTTTCCTAAAATCTACTTTAATTGTTTCCTGCCTTACCCTTTTTTTATTATTATTTTATTTTATTTTTTTGCTGATGGACATAGAGAAAAGATTACCTTTGCAACAGTTTTCTCCTATTGTTTTTTTTTTTTTTTCCTAAAACAACCTTAACTCTTTCAACATTTTCTGAGGTATCACATCTTCTAAATGTCTCCTTTTACTTGCTGCTTTCCTCCAGAGTCACGGGCTGATTTTCAATCTTGNTTTTTTATTATTTTTTTATTTTTTTTTTTTGCTGATGGACATAGAGAAAAGATTACCTCCTTTGCAACATTTTCCTCTTTTTTTTTTTTTTTTTTTTTCCTAAAACAACCTTAACTCTTTCAACATTTTCTGAGGTATCACATCTTCTAAATGTCTCCTTTTACTTGCTGCTTTCCTCCAGAGTCACGGGCTGATTTTCAATCTTGAAATTCAATTTCTAAATAAATGAGGTCTTATTTGGGTTGTCCATAACAGGGGATCCATCTGTATTTGTGCGAATTCACACAAAGTATTGGATATGAGTAGTCAAAATGAATTGTTGACTTAGTTTCTGATGGACAAATAATAAGAAAAGAGGAATTTCATAGCAAACAAAAGAGTAACTATAAGGCCACCACCTTCTAGAATCAGTACAGTCTGGTAGTTCAATTGATAAATAGCGAATTTGATAGCAGAAGTACAGATGTGAGGTAAAAAAAAAAAAAAAAGTTTTGTTTTTATAGTGGTAAAGAAAAAAGAGACATAGGGAAAAGATATACGGGAGCTCTTCCAAGCAAAAAACAAAAGAGACATCTTGCCACTTCAGTTCACCAGAATTGTTGATGTTTTCCACTATGCAGAAATATTTGTAAAATAATGGATAGAGGAAAGAACAAAATGATACAAGAATTCAGCAGGGTTAGCTGCTTGTATAGGACAGATGAACCTAAGAATTATTAAAAGTAAGAATACTTTCCTATTCCCTATTACATTGTATGTAACCCTCTAAAACATCGTATAAAAAATAAATGAAAAAAAAAATTACATCATTAAATAATATTTTGGGATTAAGTAAATCACACTGCTAGTCCCTTGTTCTGTCATCTCCAGAGTTCCCTTCCAAGGCTTCTCAAAGCCTTCCTTCTGTGTGGCAACAGCAAAATTGTAGTTCTGAAAAGTTTTCAAACATGAAAGATTCTGCTCTCTCTGGGAGTTGGCAGTTTCAAGTTCTGACTATTTAGTCTGGAGGGGAAGAAAAAGATTAGAATTAAAGCTATAAATTATAATTACATTATAAAACTGATATAAAACTGATCAAACCAAAAGAATAACATCTGTATAACTTTTATTTATTTTGCTTTATTTTAGTTATTTTATTTTTAGGATAAACTTTGGAAAATCATTTATAACAAAATACAAGGTCCCAGATAAATACTGCATTCTCTGGACAAAATCTTGTGATAATATGAATGGTAAAATCCCAAACAATATTATATCTCTTAGGTCTGAAATGCATTTACTGCTTATTATCCATAGAGACCTGACAGACTTTTTTAAAAACCAAAGCTCAGCCAGTGTCTGCAGATAACTTAGTTAATTTGCTTTGCTTTGAAATATAGAAGTCTTGCATTAATACTATCAGTGAATGTCAAGTAAACTACTTTTGATTGAAATTTAATGATTCCAGGTCTGAAGGCAAATGGTTTGAAAAAATAATAACATTACTAAAATTAGTGTAGAAAACCATATATATGGATTGTATAGATTTCAGACAACATTTATTTAAGGCTTGAAGATGTATTTTAATGAACTACCTAAATTTTTTAAACCCTACTTTGATTTAAAGTTTAGCTTGAGACAGGGCTGTCTGCTTTTGCCTCTTCATGTTAAACAAGTTTTGCCTCTTCAATATAAGCAAGTTTTACCTGGGAAGGGAACTGACGTCTGTCCTTCTGTATGACTGTATGGGAGGACATAGTATTTGTTCCTCCACATAGCTGGTGCATTGTTGAGACTCTGAAATGTCATTTCCAAAGGAACGTTGGGAACTGGCCTCTCTAGACCATTGGCTGGATAACCGTGGGTCATGCAAATTAGAGTCATTATACTGCTTGTGATATTTTAGTTTTTGCCAGAAAAAAAAACAGACACACAGAGGACAAGCCTCACTTCCTGTGCGGTTTTAACTCAGAATTGCTCAGTTGATTTTCTACCAATAAAATCACTGAAAAGAAAACACAGAAGTGTCCATTAATGGGATGGACTCAATCATCTGTTGCCCATCCATGCCACGCCAGCAGCTGGACCTGGTGTGTGGCAGCTCCACGGAGCAGCTCACCGCTCACCTCTCCACAGTGTTATTCAATGACCCTATATCCACAGCCTCCTCCCTTCATACAGATGAACTGTCCACTGCTTTTATGGGTCCTTTATACCCTCTCTATTAAGCTCTGTTTATACACAGAAATGTGTCAGATCTAAATTAATTGTATTTTAAGCAAGCAAGAGAATAAACAGCTTGCTATTCTCTGGAGCAGAGGAATTCATATATATAACAAGGCTTAGAGAATTGGGTATCCTGGGCTGCATTAGGCAAAGTATGGCCAGCAGGTTGAGGGAGGTGATCCTTCCCTTCTGCTCAGCCTTGGTGAGGCCACACCTGGAGTACTGTGTCCGCTTCCAGGCTCCCAGTGCAACAGAGACACGGAGCTACTGGAGAGAATCTAATGAAGAACCACAAAGATGATCAGGTGACTGGAGCATCTCTCTTATGAAGAAAGGCTGAGATAGCTGGGACTGTTCAGCCTGGAGAAGAGAAGGCACAAGGGGATCTCATCAATGTATACATATATCTGAAGGGAGGGTGCAATGAGGATGGAGCAAGGCTCTTTTCAGTTGTGCCCAATAATAGGACAAGAGGCAATGGACACAAACTGGAACACAGGAGGCTCTGAACATCACAAAACACTTCTTCCCTGTGTGCATGATGGAACACTGGCACAGGTTGCCCAGAGAGATTGTGGAGTCTCCCTCCCTGGAGATATTCAAAAGACATCTGGACATGGTCCTGGGCAAGCAGCTGTAGGTGTCCCTGCTTGAGCAGGGGGTTGAACCAAATAACCTCCAGAGATCCCTTCCAATCTTAACCATTCTGTGATTCTGTGAGAGCTTGAGAATGTGGAAAAATAAAAGACAAAGGAAATCAGAATAGTGGGGTCAAAGTCCCAGGAAGCTGGCTGGACAGCAGACTGAGTGGGAGTTTCCTGTAGGCTTATGGTAATTAGCAGGGACATCCTTTACTGCCAGCTTTCATCTTATCCAGACATCCCCCTTCATAGACTATACCTTCAACAGGCACAGTTCAGACTGTAAAATTTTCTGAAGATGTCTTGACTCAGATTGCTTTCTAGTAAGCCACAAACTAAATTAGAAGAAGCAGCTGTCTTTGTAATGGAATATCAAAATAATGTACAGCTCAGTTTTGTCTGCAGCATTGCCTTCCTCCTTGCCAATAAAAGGAACCTCTTTATTTTTTCTTCTTGATAGAGAAAGGGAGAATTGGGTTGCAATTTCTGTTTAACATTGCCTGAGAACCAGAAGTTGTAAAGGTATCTCCACTATAAAGATATCATCTAGCCTGGCTGATAAGAACATAAATATTCATTCTATGGACGTGGGACGGTACTTTTTTTCTTTTTATTTTTACACAATGTGAAAACAGTGACATATACTTGCTGATTGGAATGGGCAGGATGCTGGAAAGTCCTTCCTTTGATAACAAGATAATAGGGCAGAGTGAATGCACAAAGAGTCAATGAAGAAAAAGTATCAGTCTCAAAAACATAGGAGCAGCTTCATAGTTCCACTGCTATCATTTGGTTGAACTGAAATAAAGAAAAACAGAAATAACTCAATGGTGTTTAGGAGACAACTTTTAAATTTTGGGCTGCATGTGAAATTTTTGAGGCATATGTGTGTAAGAATGAGTTTACACAAGTGTGTAGCCCAGATTTTATGGTGTGCTTATGCTGAAGAACTCAAAAATATCTTAGCGACAACTTTCAAAAACATGTAGTCCTTTGTTGTTTCCTCTTCAGTAAGTCTGTTATTGACAATCACCTGTCCACTGAAGAATCACTGCATAAAATTTAAAGTTTAAGTTCAATCATTAAAGTGTGAAATAGAAATTATATACCTACTTTTTGTGCAATTCTCAACACAGCTCTCATGATGGAATTACTACAGACATTTATAATTACTAGGTCATTCAACTACAATCTGTTTTATTCATTTAGCACAGATAAGTGAAAAAAAGCTGAAAAGAGACTTTTTTGTTGTTGTTGTTTTGGTTAAATTTCTAGATTTAACTCTCTTTTCAGTTCATCTAGCAATGTCCCAATAAGGTTTTAAAGAACTCTAGGGAACCACAAACCATTAAAAAAGTTTGTAAATCTCATGGGTCACTTTCTAAAGTCAACTTTGGGAGGTAATCATGATTTTCAACATGGCTAAGTAAAACCGTTCCTGAAGCCTGGCCAGAAGCAAAACTGAACATTTGGATTTTTCCACGACAGAGACAATTGTCTGAATCCAGCTTTTCAGAGCAGTTGTGCATACAGCTATTCACACCTGCAATGCAAAGAAGACAGTTTCATCACTGAAACTTTATCTAACAAACTAAACACTGTCAGGCATAGTGTAAGTGTCTGGAATTATTCTCAATGTGAAAACTGCATACAGCAATTACATTAATACCTTTTTCTATGATTTCACCAGCTTGCAAGAGGAAACTGGCACTTTTCCTTTACTACAGGCTTGATAAGAGCTATTTCCATTTCAATATCACAGGATTTTGAGAGACAAATACTGGATTATAGTTTTAAGATTTCTTTTATATAACTCTTTACTTATGTCTGGTGTTCCAACCAATTCCCAGGTGTTTGAAATTTGACTAACCTTTGTGTCAACAGAAGATGATTGCCTTTTTGTCACCTTTGTGACTCTGTAACAAAAGTGAAGAGACATTTCCCCGCAGTGTTAAACTAAGGCCAAGCTTATGAATCTGTATTTTGGCAATAGAAGAAGGTTATTCACCTACAGCCAGAGCTCCCCTCTATGTCTTCTGTTCATTGTAATTCATTAGCTGTACCCATGAAGGAGTTTGAATTCATGGAAGGTTTAGGGAGAAGTACCCACTGGATCATCAAAGATTTCACTTAGCTCTGAAATCCTGATGTTGCTGAACATTTAGGAGTTAGGAGAATTTAAAACAGGGGCATATGGAGTGCAATGTTTTTTCTTTGCTAGCCTGTTCTTGAAATCTGCCAGATTACTAAAACTGAAAAAGATTAATAGAAACCATGAAAGCTGCAGAAAATTCTTCAAAGTGGTCCCAAGCTTTTGGGGATACACTGCAGATTTCTCTCAATTCTAAAGCATTTTTATGTTGCCTGGATAATTCTGACAAGAATTCAGGCATAAATGGTTAAAAACAAACAAACAAACAAGCAAACAACAAAGCAAACAGTCTATGTAGAAGTCTATGAAGTCTACATAGCAGAAGGGAAAGGAGAGTGAAAAGGAAACTACTTTGCCTTTTCTGTTTGCCATTTTGGCTATAAGAATGACTTTGGTTACATGGAGAGTAAGTCCTACTGTCTTTTTCAGAAATTGCCTGCATATTCTCATTCACTGAAATTTAATAAGCAATGCTATTCCCAGGAAGCCCGGAAAAAGAATTATTTAAAGATAAATGGGACTACAGCTCTGCCAAGCTGCACCTCAAATTTAGAAGAAGAGGTCAAGGGGACATGGCTCTGAGAACTAATAGATCTCCCAGGAGCTGTTCAGCATATTTCTGTAGGGAGAATAGTGTGAGGGTAAGTCTCTGATACTTCTCTTCTTGTTGAAATTTTCCCCAGATCTTCTGGCAGGACTCTGCACTGGGTTTATCATTACATTTCTCAATACAAGATAATCCAGTTAGATTATGAGATCATTATTTTGTGAATCAAAAGAAGAGGATTCCCAACTGAAGAGGAAGTTACTGGATTATTTCACCATATTTGCTCTCAGTGAAAATATTTACCATCTTGATTCATTTAGGTAGTCAGATTTGCAGGTTTTGGTTTTTTTTTTTTTTATTTTTTTTTGCAAAAAA
>VXAA01002840.1:573625-584114 GCA_013399115.1 Anseranas semipalmata
TTTTTTTTTTTTTTTTTTTTTTAGTTTAATTGTGTTTTAAGATGGGATCTGACTGAAGACAGCTACAGGCTGAGGGCTGGCCAAGTGACATTGCTGTATTGTATTCTCATTATGAAGGTGCTTTTACAAAATTTCTAGCCAAAGTAATGCATTTACCAGTTCTGCTAGATCTGGATACCTGCAATACCTCTGCTCCTGACAACCCCTCAATTTCCCTTCCTGAGCCAAGTGACACTGCTGGCAGAGGGAACAGACCTGTCACAATGATGAACAGCATCCTCTTACTTACCACAGTGGTCACAGCAAGTGCATAGCCAGCGGGCACCAAAGGTCTTCCTCAGGAAGATGTGAACCTCTGGGGTAGCCCAGCACAGATCCCATCGTATGTGTAGAGGGCTGTGAGTTCATGCTGTGGCTTTGGCCAGGCCAGCTGCACTTACATTGATGGTAATTACAGAGCAGTAGGCTGGTAACAATGCAAGAAGACTAATCTGACAAATTGGGAACTATAAAGAAAAACAAAACAAAACAAAACAAAACGAACAAACAAAAAAAAAACAGCACAAAAGAACAAGGAGGTAGAAGGATGGAAGAGTAGACATAGAAGGTCTGAATTCTGGTATCTTACATTTATAAGAAAAATAGTTTGCTTTTAAGGTGGAATCACATTGCACAGATGTGAGGTAGAAGCTCTGTCTGGACTCCCTCTGGAAGAGTTTTTGGTTCATTATCTCAGCCTGACTCCGCTGGGTCCCACTGCAATTTCATGTTTCTTCTGAAAATAATAAACCACAGTATGAGAAAATTTAAAGTCTTGAGAAGGAGAGGAAGATGGAGTTTGATGGGGCAGAAGGTCAGGCTAACAGAGGCTGTAAGTGGCATAGCTGACCTGTTTGGAAAGCTGATTGAAAAAGATCAATTTAAAAGTGTCATTTTGTGGTGGTCACCAGCTTGCAAAGCCCAAGTGCCAGAAAGGAAGAAACACAGATGGGAAGGATCAGGGTCTTGGTTGTGAGGCCACTGAGGAAAGTGAAATCTGTGCAGAACTGAGAAATGACAAGGTGAAGAGTTGGGATGCTGCAGAGGGGGGGAAATAACATATAAACTGATTGCAGAGAGATTGCCAGCCTAACCAACACTTGTCTGTTGATGCCCGGTATATACACACTCACAGACATGCAGTAGAAAATACCAGCAATAACCAAAAATTTCCTACCAAATCTCACAATAAATTCTTGTTCAAATGGCAGCATGGTATGCATTGCTAAATTGGGAGCTAAAGGCAAGGCCCTTAATTATTAATTCATATTTTGACGTAATCTGAGGAACATATACTACAATAGTTTAACCCCACTGAACAACTGAGGAAACACAGGGTCAGGGCAGGTGCGTTCCTGTTGTTTGTACTTTTTATTTTAGGACTGCGTTCCCTACACTCCTGTATCATAATTCAATCAAGCTTTGCACATTTGCTGCTGACTGGGAGACAGCAATGCCCTGGCATTTCATCACCAGACTAGTTAGCTGGGGACAAGTAAAATGATATTTCAGCTGAAGGCATAACTCTTCTTTGCTTTCCACCACCACCACCACCGCTTTAAATTCCTTGATATTTATTAATGTTCTCTGCTTTGAAGTAAGCTATTTGAAAATATACTAAATAATACATTGCTTTTTTATATGAAGTAATTTACATTTACGATTTCCAGCAGGGCTTTAAAGCCATGGTATTTTTCAAAAATACAGAGATACAAGTTTCTGAAGTGTTTTTAGAGGTGATCTGAAGTGAAATATGCTGTCCCTCGGTTTCTCTGCTTAATGCCAGTACTCAGAAAGGCAAGCTTTCTCGGTAGTAGATAGGTCAAAAGTCTAAGAGATTTAAATATAGCTTAGAGACTTTCAAGGAAAACTGCTATACAATAGTCAGGGAATGCTTTATCAAAACCAAAATATTTCATGTACAGACCATAAGTACCAAACATGAAGGTAAGAAAAAAAACACACCAGAAATGCAAAGAAATGTAATTCCATTTCTGGAAAGCCAAGTTTCTTTTGACAATTTTATTAACATTAAGCAACACACTTATAATTTGTGACAACTATACAGCCCAGCAATGTGAACAGGACTATCAACATTAGAAATGTTGGTAAGTGTTCGCAAGGTCCAGACCAAACATTACCCTGTGGATTCTCTTCCGTAGATTTTTAAGCACTTAGTACCCCAGGTCAATAAAACACACAAGACACTTTGTAGGCTACTAACCAGTTTTTCCTCTCTGTAATATTTATTGTCTTCCTTTATATCTGTTGTTAAGTAGGGGTTTCAAAAAAGAAAATAGTCAATCTAAACTGTGCTGTATCTGTAGTCAGACCTTTAATCTCACCATTCTGATACATACCAAGTTCAATTCCCCATTAGAATGATGAGTAAATTGACATCCATTAAATGTTATACCTTCCCAAGACATACTGAGTCTTTACTATTTTTCAGTTTCAGTTTTTGTCTTTGGTCCTTGTACCCATTTAGGTTCAGAAACTGATTTTTTTTTTTTTTTTTTTTCAGTAAACTCTGTGGATTTGAAAAATGACTTCTGGGCTTGCCCAGCTGTTTTCTGCCTTTCCTGCACTGGATAACTTGGTATCTAGTTCACAGGTAAAATGTGCCAGGATGCACAAACTACACAGCTTTTTATCTTCAACACCTACAGCAGCAATCTGCCAGGAGCATTCAGCAGACAACAGTAATATTGCAACCCTAACAAACAGTGCCAGAGAAAAACATAGTATCTGTGTGCTTTCACACCTTCTCTACTTTTTCCTTTCTAGCTTTATCACTTAACTAGGAAGTTAGGCATGTCTCTAAGCTGTACAAGAACATAGATTTAAATATTTCCAATGTCATTGACTCAGCAGGGGAAGGTCCCTAAAATCACTTATATAAACAAACAAATATAAATATACTTCATCTTTAACAAATCTAGTGAATAATACAAACGTTGACACATTATATGGGCCATTGCAATGTTCTTCCTGTCTTTCTTCGTGCATTTCTATCCATTCTGTATTTTGTATGCCTACCCATGAAGAATCATTTCTAAATTTGTTTGATCTGTATTAAGACTTTGTAATGTCACGCTTGATTTAACACAATTTATTGTGACTCTTCCTGCTGAGTTTAATCATAGCAAGATGCAGATTTCTTTCTGCTCATTGTAAAATTCAGCACAACCAGATTTGTCCCAGGCTCTGCACATCTGCTTTGCTAATCTATACTCTGCAGAATGACAAATATAAGTCATGTCAGTCATATCTTTTGTTAGCTCCAGTGAATATATGAGATACACCTAAGTACTGCATGACAGACAAAAGTCAAAGCAGTTTTAAAGTCTAAGATGGTATCGGCTCTTTAATTATTTGTATGCTAATGACTGCTAGCTTCAGAAGACTTGGAAGGAATTGGAGAGACTTATCCAGGTCCCAAAAGGGTTAGACAGGCAGCCAGATCCTCACTCTGGTTGTGTTGTGCTCCTCTGGCTGCACTAACAGCCAAAAAGACTGTTAAGAGGGACCAGTCAAGATTTGGTGGGTGATATATCAGCCCTTGGAGCCAAAGCTTCTCTGTAACACTTTGCAAAACCACAGGACTCTGTTTAAATTTTGGTACCGATCAGGCTAACCTGAAACTCAGATTGCAATGGGTCTTGTCCACCACTTGATCCAAATAAGCCACATTTCCTTTCAATTTTCTCACTGGATTTGTTTCATGTCTAGTAAATGACCTACTTGTAACATTCAGAGCTACAGATATCTCCATGCTTCAGCTTCAGACTGAACAAAATATTAAGAAGGGATAAGTCAGATGTGCTTTGTCATATGAATTATGAAAAATATCTGAGCTGGGAGAAAAAATAAAGAATATTTTTCTCCCAAATATACCAAAATCTTTAGAAAATCCAATTTATTTTTCTTTCTTCATTTTTTTTCCTTTCATTTTTGCTTGCTCATTTACTTCATTATTATTCTTTAGGAGATATGGATGTTCATTTAACAAGGTCAGTTTTATCATGATGTCAGTCATCAAGATTGTAATTTTATTAAAAACTAGAATATTTGTGATGTAGGATCCCTCTTAAGAATGATTTCAGAGAATGCATCTGTCCCAGTTCTTCAATAGAAAGATAATTGCTGGAGATAAAAAGGATAGAGGAATTACCATTGAAGCCTTTTATATTTTTAAATGGCTGTTATTACTATCCTGTATCATACTAAAAAATGCAACAGTACCGGCTAAATAAAACTGAATTATTTAGTCTAATTTACGAAATCTCTGCACAACTTATGCTGTTAATGAACACTGAGGACAACTTTCACATCTTTCTTGATTCTGTCTACCTCTTTATTAATCCTTTTTACATTCTCAATAGGTCTTATGGGCCTGAGGGTTTGTCAGATTAAAGATTAGCGGGTGTGTTTTATCTACAGGTTTTCTGTCAATGAATAATTAAAAACAATATGCTCACATGAATACAGCATTCAATTATTCCTTCATGCACACTAATCTTCTGTTTACCCCATGCAATCTGCTTCTATCGGTTTTCTATATAACCCTGAGGGTACTAAGCAACAATTTGTGAGTTTTCTTTTTTTCCTCATGTATTACCATCATCCATTAATTATGTACACATTTGCTGTTAAACGCGGTGTCCTCTCCTCCCACGTGCACACAGAGACACATGCTAAACTTCATCTTGTTTCAACATTTTAGAGAGATGTCTTTCACGTAACACCCTATGATGATCAGCACCTTCCTAACAGCTATGAAACCATTGTGGTTTTTTTTTTTTTTTTTCCAGGTTATATAACACCTGCACTGTAGAATAGGTTTCTGTAAGTATCAGTCTTTTTAGTATAAAACTAAATGAAACTAAAATGCCAGCCATGGAAATGTATCCACAAAAAATATAATGCATAGGGCATCTAGAGTACGTTAGTGAAGAAGCAAAGGAAGATGCTAAGAATACAATGTGAACCAACTGAAAAATTATAAATGGCAAAAGAAAAATCTTGATTGATCTATTCCTTTCTTGTATTAGCTAAGACTGATAAGGGATTTTTCCATCCCAAACTGTTTAGATAAACTATCCACTTTCCATGGAGTTCAAAAATAACTTAGGTAACTCATGATTTTGCCCAGATGGTTCTGCATCAACAAACTAAAATACTGCACTAGAAGAGGTCTAGACCCAAACAAAACTGTTTCTACTTAAACCAAATCACAACACCCCCTGTGAATTCAGACAACATTTCTTCTTAACTGAACTGCAGGTCACTTGTAGTTTGGGTGGCTCATCTGCCCAGAGCAGGTCTGGCCACAGCTTTTGCCGGGTGGTTTGTTCTTCCCTTATAGTAGACTGATGTGATGTATCACAGGTGATGAGTTTGGCTGAGAAGCCTGGCCCAGGGACAGCATTACATGTTATAGACTTCATGAGAGAGCGAATGTTGGGGAAACAGCAATTAATGGCACAAGAAGAGTTTAATGATAAGTGAAGTTTAAACTATTTTTCCTTAAGTTTAATCAGCGAACTGAATAACCAAATTGATCACTTTAGTTTAGAAACAGCTGTAGTGAAAGAGTTAGCTTATATTGGAAGCAATGAAGTGATCGGAGCATAATTTTGTGGAAATTTTCATCTTTTCCATCACAATTTATAAAGAAAACAAATGTCAAAATATAAGAAATTCTCATGCAGTAATGTATTCCCTGATGTTATTTGTTCCAAATAATTCAGAGAAATGTTCAAAAAATGTTCAGCTAAGTTTATTTTTAAAACAAAATTCGTTTGGCTGCCATTAATATGAAAAGATATATTTATTTCACCAATAAAATACCTTGTTGCAGATTTGTATATGTATATATACTCAGTACTTGAAGGGAGCGTATAAATGGGAGGGGGAACACCTGTTTACACGTATTGATAGTGATAGGACAAGGGGGGATGTTTTTAAACTAAGACAGGGGAGATTTAGGTTGGATATTAGGAGGAAGTTTTTCGCTCAGAGGGTGGTGAGGCACTGGAACAGGTTGCCCAGAGAGGTTGTGGATGCCCCATCCCTGGAGGCATTCAAGGCCAGGCTGGATGTGGCACTGGGCAGCCTGCTCTAGTAGTTGGCAACCCTGCCCAGAGCAGGGGGGTTGAAACTAGATGATCTTTAAGGTCCTTTTCAACCCAGGCCATTCTATGATTCTATGATTCTATGATGTATATGTATACACAGATATATGTGTATACATGTATGTAAATGTAATTGTACATGTAAAAGTAAATGAATATCAGTAAATATAACATACACATGTATAGGTATAACATGCATGTAGCAATTAAGTGTGGAATATTTTTGTGGATAACATGTGAGCCTAAAAAGAAGGAAAATGGAAGCAAACCTCTGTAACAGCCCTGATGTAGAATCAGAATCCACAGTATAATATTCGTTATCGTATTCACAGTATTATATTCATGTATTGCAAATTTTCTGTTAAGATTATTGATGCCAAAAGAAAGAAAATTTGTTTTAAGTAATGATTTCTCACAAATAATCTAACCTATGTTAAAAGATTGCTTAATATATTCTAAATGAAAATGTCATAAGTAGTAGTAGCCAAACTTTATATCATCTAAGATTTAGTCCAATTTCACTAGCAGTCTAAACTACTTTGCACTTACTTGCAATTCTTGTGAGAAATTAAAGAAGAAAATCTTGGAGGAAATATTTTGTCTATTTATTTATTTATTTATTTATTCTTCTGAGAGAGTTTGAACGGTTCTTAATTTTGGCTTTTAGAAATATCACAAATCAAAACAAATCAAAATAATAATAAAAAAAGCTGTGTTTCACATCTGTATATTCTGTGTTTTTTTTTTCCATTTTTTGTTTGTTTGGTTGTTTTTAAGTTAACATATTGTTGTGAATTTTAAAAAGCTTTGAAGTTTGTGTCAAGTTAATGTTTTGGGTACTGTTTTGAATGATTTTTATTCTTTTCCAAAATAGTCAATTTACTGTTAGGAAATACTATATAAGATAGAAGATATTTTACTTTAATTCAGAGTATCATAACTTGAAAAAGGTTTCTTTTTTTTAGCACTGAAATAAATGTTTTGTGCTTGTGACAATAATATTCAATATTCTCACCAGCTCAAGTGTACAAACTATGGGATTCACATGCTTAAATGTACAAGTTTATAATATTTAGGCAGTAAATTTTACATCTAAAGTCCACAAAATTGCATGCTAGCTAGATGTACAAAGAAGGAACAAATTTCAATGATCACAGTAGAATAAAATTGTGCTCACACATGGGAATAAGGATTCAGAGAGTGAATGTGGTTTGAAAAAAAATATCTTTTATTTCATGTCTCTCTGTAGATCGGAAAAGAAATTCAGAGCCCAAAAATCTTTTCAGAGGGATCCCTTCTGTAAATGGTATTCCTGTAACTACAGATATCTGTTATAACTGTGCTTCCTTGAAATTTCAGAATTTGAGGAGTAGCCACCAGCCTTCTTGCTTCTGGCCTGACAAATTATGAGTCCCAAGAGGTCAATAAAATGTGTTTTAGGCCATATAATCTCACCCATATATAAGCAATACAAATCCCTTCTATCTAGATGGTTCGAACTTGACTGCATGAAACATTTGTATCTAAGTGTCAAATCTATAAAGGGAGGAATCATTTTTTTATAACCTTTTTATTTATTTATTTATTATAGATTATGGGAAGTGCTGAGACCTACTGATAACAATATACAAAGACAGAACCTCAGGTGGTGTAAGTTGACATAGATTTGTGGGGAGTAACTTACACAAGTGCAGAATTGCTCTGGTGCTTCTTTTCAAGTATGTCCAGTGTGAGCCTGTGAGCCAGCTCTGGTAAATCTGTTAACGAAGCATGGCTTGAAATTAATTGGAAAATAAAAGCACTATAATTTTTTTAGTTTTGAAGTGGAGAAAAAATGAAATGGAAATACAGACAGCAGCTTACTAGTAATCAAGAGCATCGATCATTAGGAATTGGCTTGAAGCTAGCAACAGTTTCACAATATGGTAGTGATTAGTGTCATTGCTTGTTAATGTTTTCTGTTTTGTATTAAAACTAACTTCAGTTTTTACAGTAGCAATGACAAATATTTCTGCAAAACAATTTGGTTGCAAAAGCTGTGAGATGTGACTGAAGGAAAAACTAGTATTTCACTGCCTGAAAAAATAGAACAATATTTGTTTTGCTCTACAGTGATATTTTAATGCATGAAAACATGTATTTGAAGAATAGGTTTGTTCTGAATGAAGTTCACAAGGTAGTTTGTATGACTGGTGTGACTATTCATCCAACAGAATAGAATGTTATATCATAGACAAAAAGAGAGCAGCTGGCCAAGGCTGATACACTAATAGATAACAAGACAGATAGCTAGGTGCTCAGTGGTGTGAAAGTGTTTTGTCCCATGCTGTGATCACCTTGATGACTAATTGATGACATATTCTATGTACCTGTGCAATGATATCATTTGTATAAGGTGAAATGGAGAGGATTGTTAGAAGCTGAACTGAAAATGTTTTGTTCAATGTTATCCAAAGCTTTTATATCCACTGTAGAGGATGTACTCACTACACTATTCCTAAACATTGCAAGGGACACTATCTCCAACATGGGAGAAACAATATTAGGCCTCATCCTGGCAGAGACAGAAGAAGGGATCAAAGAGCTGCAAAGTGATTAAGGTCAAGTGATCATGACTTGCTCACCCTTCATATCAAAGAAGAGAGAAAATGTGTGTATTATTCTTCACATGAACATGCTTACACACCTGTGCGCATTTACTGCTTAAAGGCACCAGTTTCACAAGACTGAGAACATTTATGAGAAAGAACAGGAACATGAAAAGACTGCAGTAAATATCAGTTTGACAGTGGTTTGCTACATTTCAATCTCAGTCCTGAAATGAAGAAAAAATAATGTATCAGTTAGAAAGTATCATTCTTTGACAGGAAGTTAAAATGGCTAAGAACTAAACCAGAAAAAAAATGGTGATATGGTTAATATGAAACATTTTAAGGATATATCCTAGCAATTATACTTGTTCAGTATAAAATGCAAATAATAGAAACATTAAGGGCTCGGCAGAATTACAGTATTTTCAGATATGTATGTGATACTTAAACCTATCCAAAAATATTGTGGTTTGTTACAAAAAACTCACATAATCTGCAGTTCAATGTGCATGTGAATGATCTCAGGGAGGGGGTTATACATCTGAATATATAGCTCAGGGCAGTAAGGAAGGTGCCAGCTTACATGTAGCTGGGACAAGTTTCACCAAATATTACACACATGTACTTATATCAACAGGTCTGTTCATAACTACTTTTTTTTTGTTCTGATTTATACATAATCTTTCGTTAAATGCACTAGTTTAACAAAAAGAAAGCAAAGGGATGACTTAGAATTTGTAAGTACCTGCTTAGGGAAGAAATATTTGACAGCTGAAAGTTCTTCAGTCGTTCAGAAAAAATACAGGTTCAGACAACTGGAAGCTAAGGAAAGATAAATACAGAAACATGTCATCTGATTTTTTATTTTTATTTTTTTATTTTTTTTTATTTTTAAGCATAGTTAACCACTGGAACACCTTTTAAACAGATACAGTGGGTAACAGAGTAGTGAAAACTTTTAAACAAAATTCAGTGCTTTTCAAAAGTGCATCTCACATCAAGTGAGAATTAATTCAAATATGCGGTATGGTTTGCATTCTGTAGGAAGTCAAAACAACCATTCTTTCTGACTTTATAATATCTGAATCTCTTGCCCTACATGTACAAGAGGAAATCCTTTCATCATCATCTTAGTATTTCCTGCTTCTTCATTGTCTTACACAATGTATTACAAAATATAAACAGAAAAAGAATCTGAAAATAGGATGGCTTGTCATTTATCAAGAGACATAATCTGAGAATATAGCTCTATAACACTTTTTGTTTTATTTTATGATTTCAAACAGAACTGTATCAATTTTTGTAAAATAGAAGGTATGATCCAGAGCAGTTGCTGGTTAATCTAGAATACATCACATACATTATTCCAGTTCATTCACTTATCCTGCTTTATTTTATGCATGTCAGTATATATTATGTGACTATTTTTCCTGTAATTACTTTTGAAAATATCATTTGAAAATTAAGAATATTTCAGTCTGCAGAGATTCATATTAAGCTCCCACATAGCCAAACAAACACCCAGCTCTCACATATCTCCATTTGTTATCCTAGTTTTGCCCATGCTAGAAATTGAACAGTGGGTGGCAGGTCATGAAATCAAATTAAATCTGAAGTAAAATATGCTTATATGAGGAGTACTGCAGATGCTTCAGTCAATGATTCTGCTCGAGTTAAATCCTGCTATCCCAGCCTTTTCTTTCTTTCTTTCTTTCTTTCTTT
>VXAA01002840.1:599713-643124 GCA_013399115.1 Anseranas semipalmata
AAAGGAAAGAATAATTACATTGATTAGCCTAAATTGCTATTTATTTATACTGGTTTTGCATTCTGAATCTAAACGTTAAGGTCAATTCTTTGCTTAGTTATACTTTAGAGGACTGGATATACAAAGAAACAGGCTAGCCTGTGTCAAAATGATAGTGATAGCATTCAACTCTTTGGGAACTTGACATGGTGACTATATAGATGATTTCCAATCCTCTGTTCTCTTCATGTCTGAATGTAACTTTTTTTTTTTTTTTTTTTTTTTTTTTTTTAAGTAAAGCTATCATATGGAACAAAGTCGATGCCTTGGTTCCATTATAATCAATTAATTTTGCCTTGGGTTTGAAAGAGCAGTTTCTCAGGGATTGCAAGGTTGGAATGCTCTTTCCTCCAGCTCCCAACCTTGCTTTCCATAATCTGGTAAAACTTTCACTCCTATGAAGATACCTGGAGATTTGCAGCTCATTTCAGTATGGACAGAATTTTGCTAGACTGGTTGCTTCTGGACCAAACATACTTTCCCTCAAAGCTGGTTGTTACAGTGTGTGATCTATAAAAATATCATTTTGGGGGAGGAAGTTGTCTTTTTAAAATTTAAACCTAAAACCAGATGTGTCTGAAAGTTCTCCTAAAGCTGAACTGAGATGACTTAAAAAAAATATGGATGACTTATAGCAGTCCCACACACTAATAGGATACAGGATACTTGACCTCTGTCTGAATTTCTCTGCTGGCATATTGAATTCATAATCACTCTTCCCTGGACTTGGAAATAGAGCTTCCTTCTTCTAAGTGTTACAGGCTGATGATATCAACAGATGCAGAAGAAATGCCAAGGCTGTAAGAAATTGAAAGTGTTTTAGCATGGTAAGACCCAGATTTAGAAGGGCGCTTAAACAGGGAGTAAACCCTAAATATATATTCTGAGTGACTAAATTATAAATATTCTTATTTTGAAAAGGATTATATAGATCTTATTACCACATAAAAATTTATTCACATGTGAATAAAAATATTAAAGTAGTTGTGATGTCTAGTCTATAATTAGTATAATGCTTTTTAATTGTATTGTATTTTATTTTAAAATGTTTTAAAGTCTTCTGAAACAAGTTCATTACAGAAGGCTTTTTCATTTCCATAGTGGTTCTACGTTTAGGTTTAATTTGTGAAAGAAACTTCTAGTATAGCATCCAAAAGTGATCTGATATTTTCATAGTGTATCTGGAAAATTATAGATGTTTCTATTGTTACCTTTTAAATTACACTTTTTTTTGGCAACTAATGTATTAATCCTGTATATGCTATCAAAGAGCTATAGTTTCTAGAGAGTTAAAACTTGAAAATCAATAAATCTATTTAAGAACTTGAAGTTTCTGGAATTCTCATCAAGGTTACTTCCTGTACAATAAATAGTAAAGAAATAAGTAATACAAAGTTGAAATACGAGATTAAAAAAAATCAGTTGAACTAAAGAAGGCTGCATCCTTCGAGTAAAGAGTAATCACAGAACTGTTGAAAAAGTCTCTATGACCGGAGAGATGTTCATACCATGAAGGTATTTTATAGGTTTGTTAAAGTAGAAACTTTTAACCTGTACATACACAGTGCACAAGAAACAAATTGAGAGTAGAAAGTACGTAATTTAACTGCACATTATTTTTTAAGTCACTGAGTCCAATCCAGATGAGGGATAATAAGCAGAATTTGTTCATTCATCCTCTAGTCATTCGTCTGTTTCCCACTATCTTAAGATCACTCAAATATACCAGCACTGGTCCAAGTAGCAATATTACACTACAAATCCTTATTCAGTCTTACAGCTAAAACATTACAAGTATATACCTCTCAACATCTCATGTGATGACATGAAGAAATCAGGTTATGAAGGTCCAAGTCCACAGGAACACAGAAAAGATACAAGGGAGCACAGTATAAGTTGCACTTGATTCCAATTACAGTATGCTGCAATACTTCTGAGAGGAGACTAAACGCAATATCAGAAATAGCAGCTGTGATTTCCTGGTCCCCCTTTCTTCCTGTGATTTTTTTTTTTTTTTTAACCAAAAGGCAGACTGAGAGTTTATCTCCAAAGCCAAAAGTTCAGAGTCACCGTCTGCTTACTGACTTATATGTGCATGTTCTTCTTCTCAATGAAAATATTTATGCCCATGTTCACCCATTTTTAGTATTTAGAAAGGTGGTATGAACAAGAAACACAAGTCTCTGAGGACAATGCATTTTACCCAGTCTGCATTCACATTAAATCCTCCAAGCACCTAAAGCTGCCAAACCTCTATAATTACAAGTACAAAAGTTTGTACATCTGGTCTCTCGCACATGTGTAGGAGTGAACAAGCTGTTCTCTTCTTCTGCATAATTTTCTCCTTCCAGTTTACCTTCTGAAGTAAGGATTCCTAAGGCAGCTGATAATATAATTGGGCTCAGACCAGGATGAACTTTATCACCTATCTCAGAACTGAATCTTCCAAACATTTGAAGAGATATGCCAAGCACTGTAAAAATCAGAATTTCTCCTCTGACCCTTTCAAACACTTAGGAAGAGGGCAAGAACAAGGGAAGAGTGTAATAGAAATCAAATTCAATAGAGGTTTATATTGTAGTTAAGGGTTTGTGGGATGATTAAAAAGGAGACAGGACCACAATTAGAAGCACCTGGGATAGCTCAGCACAGTGTCCTCAGAGATGGGGAGGACAATGATGGTTACTAGTGGAATTGGGAAGTTACAGGAGAAGCCAGAGGACTCGGTGGATATTCTAAATTTGGGATTAGTCTCTTCTGGATGGTTGTTGTTTGGTAAAGGTTAAGAGATGGGACAAGGAGCAAGGAAAACAATATTATGAGCCCTGCTTTTATGTTCATGTGCTCCATTATGGCCACAGGTTGCTGCAGTGACCCACCACTACATCAGTGTTTGGATTTCCCATCCCTGGAAGTGTTCAAGGCCAGGCTGGATGGGGCTTTGAGCAACCTGCTCTAGCGGGAGGTGTCCCTGCCCATGGTGGGAGGGTTGGAATTAGATTGTCTTTAAGGTCCTTTCTGACCCAAAACCATTCTATGGTTCTATGATTCTATGATTACGATTCTGTGATTCTATGATTCTATGATTTTATGACTCTATGAATAATTACTTATTTTATTACCCTTTTTCCAAATACTTCAAGCAACTTCTTGGGTTTGGTTTTGTCCTCGGGACTACTTGGGAATGAATTCTCATTTTCAATAGTAACAGGCTAGCAAGCCAGAGCACATGTGGGCTAAATCCAGGTAGTCCCACAGCAGACCACCATGTATCTGTTTTGGCACTGAGTGTACCAAGAAGCTCTGCAGGTTTTTCCCCTGCTACCTCAGGGTTCAGCTAGTGGTGCTTGACGTGAGTGCTGGAACAGTGCAGTAATGGGGCAGAGTGATGTGCAAAGAGCCCTGAAAAGAAGTCCTCCTTCAAGCTGTGGAACCTCACCTGATGCTCACCCAGGTGCCCTTAGCCCTTTGGCTCAAGAGCCCATCCCAGCTCACCCCTGCCCTGGCTCTTCTCCTGAGCTACCCCACAGACCTGCACCCGGCCCCAGCCCTGACCTGGCCTTGCTGGCTTCTCTTGCTGCCTTCTCAATCCTGTATGGCCACTGCAGATGTATCTGGGGATGCCCGGGGTTCTGGCTGCCCCTGGTTACCCTCACTGGACCTGCTCTATTCTTCGTTTTGAGCACAGTGGGACTGTACCTGTGTTGGTGAGGGCACTGCTCTGCCAGCCTGGCTCCTGGCTCCTTTCCCTTGCAGATCAGCCCACTCTTGCTGCTTCCTGACAGGATCAACCAGCTTGAAGGAAATGTGTCCCCAGAAAGTCAACAATATCTAGAGAATTAATGCAGACATATAGATGCATCAATGTGGCATATGGGCTTTTAATTGTTTTTTTGGCAATGTGTGCTGATTGGTTCTGGGATAGTGGAGGCATACTTTAAATGCAGCTTTAAACACAATATAATCACATATGTGGAATACTCAGGATGTGTATAACGTAGTCTCGAGACACTATATTACAGTATAACAAAAGTTCAAGGCATATGTAATGGCTTACAGATGTTAAGTATGTCATTACATAGCAGTAATAATAGCAATAATAGTAACAAACATAATAATAACTACAATATAGCAACAATAATGACAGAATTGGTGCTTAGTATTTATAGAGCACATTGCAAAGAAGCCAACTGGGTACTATTTTGCTCAGCATTATACAAACATAGAAATAATGGCCCCTTGCCATAGTATGTGGTGCAAAATACTGTACAAACATGTGGGTCACATAAGGTGGCAGTGAAGATGTAGCAACAATAACACTGTGTTGTGAGGCTTGTGCAAGAGGCTTACTAGCAAACTGGAGCTGGTAATGAAACCAAAATGACAAGGAATAAATCTTGGCAGTTATATCTGAACCTTTAAGAAGCCTTCTACAATATCTGCCTCATTAAGCTTCTAGCCCCCCAGTAAATAAGGTGTTATTCCAACAATTTAAAGAAAGTAAAGCAAAACCCTCAAAGGGCCAGACACAATTGAACATTTACAGGGCTAAAGTCAGGGACTGCACTACCTGCTTTTAGGCTTCCAGTTTCCAGAAGTAACTTGTGCAGCTATTAGTTTTTCCCTTGTGAGTTTATCTTAGGGTGTTTCTATCAGCTTAGAACCACCCTATCTAGTTCATCCTAAAGATTCACGCTAAAAGTAATCAAATCAGAGGAATATATTTAAATGTTTGTCTGTGTGTGCTACTTATATAGTATGCCCTTTCTCCAACACAGGCCATAAAGAGAATGGCATTCCCATATGAACCCATTGAACTCACTGTTTAGGGAAAAGCAAGTATAAACAGGAAAGTTTTTTAGTGTGTTCTCAGTGTCAGTGAAGCTGGATGTCTGTTGGACTGAGCTGAGGTAGAAAAACTCAAGGCAATATTGCCTCTCCGTGGGGAGATTCACACTTGTTCCAGACGGTCTTGACTGAAGCAGGTCTGAAGCATAAAAGGCTTGACAAAAGAGATCTGATTCCTCTAGCTGCACTGGGAAATGATCTGAAAGCCTATATAAAACACCAGGTATGGAGACTATGTGCCCTATACCCTCCTAAGCAGGAAGCTATAGTCTCTTCTAGAACAAACTTCCGAGAGACTTTCCATGGGAGAACTTTCTTGCTACAACAATTAGAGCAGGAAGTGTAACTGTAAAAGACTCACACAGGTAAGAACAGCACCCAAAGCCTTAGTTTCCTAGAAAATGAAGTAGAAACACGCATTTTTTTTCCTCTCTAGCTAGTTAAAATCAAATGCAGAGCCTCGTGCTCTCCAAAATTATATTGCTGAGTGCTCAGTACAAATCCTTGCCGTTCTCAGTATGGCCACAGGTTACCTCCACAAATTACATAGTTGACTTTTTCTGTCCCATCAGGATAGATTCATTCTTATCCCACCATAATATTAACCTTTCCTAAATTCCTTATTTGTATCCTTAGGTACATAGTTTGAAAAACGTACAGCATCTAAGTACAGAGTCATTACAATGTATGGTAAATATTGGCACAGAATACTCTCCAGTCTTGACAGGACAAACAAAAATATTTTTATATTTCCTCATATAAACATGCAAGTATTTGCCCTATTACCTTCTCATATTTCTCCATCCTTCCTAGTCTTTCCTATCTGCCTACTCCAGTAGCCTTACAATCCTATTTTTATCACGATTGCCTCTGTATTTTCCTTTTGTCTATTATTATGCTTGAGCTAGCCTTTATTGTCCACATGCTTCCACAAGACTTACATCTAGTAATCTGCATAAGGCTAAACATGTAAACATCTTCATTTATCTGTTTGCTTTATTTGCAAAATAAACCATGAAACCGTTGTCTACCCTGCACTTGAGTAACTGTGTAAGCACATTGCTACAATCAACGTCCATCCTCCCACATCTGTCTACTTCTTTTGTTACTCATCTGAATTTGGCTTGTACATGCTTCCAAAAGAGAATCACAAATTTTTCTTCTCCTGTTCTCAGACAATCAAACATACAATGACTTAAACTTTGAATCAAAATGAAAGAATCAAAATGAAAATATTAATAGAATTGTAACACTCTATAAAAGGAAATGATAAATAACTTATGCAGTTGAAACTGTAGACAAATATTTAACTAGGCAGAATGTAATTATTTAGGCAAATTGGAAACTGTCCAGGACACTAGAACCAACAGGTAAACTACTGGAAACCTTATATAAAAGAAAAATCATAGGAGTAATTATACTTAGTATTTGTACCATATTTCTATCTTCAAAACAAAAAGTCAACGAACCAGTGATTATTACTTTTCCCCAACTGTTCGGTGTAATGATTTAACAACTGATCTGTAACATCCTCTCCAAAAAACTCTTTGCTCCACACCTCCCACCCCACCCCACCTCCCACCCTAAAAAAATCTGAATCTGGTGAAAGAAAATCTTTGCCATGAAGTTTACTAAATTTTACTTAAATCTTGTTGGAAACCAGAAATAGTTCCTTCCAGTATCCTGAAATTTTGGACACAAAGAATGTGTTTTTAAAATGAAATATATATATTTCAAATTTTCAGGCAAACAAACAAAAGAAAACATTTTTCTTTCAAAATTAGAATATAGAATGTTTTTTTTTAGACTTGGAATCCCATCTAAGAGACCAAGTTCCAAAGTCCCTGGTTCAGCCTCTTTTCCGTGGGATTTCTGAGACGCAGGAATGGACAGCTTTTGGCTGTCCTTATTGAGTCGAAGTCCAGATGTCACACAATATTTCACTGATGCTGTTAGTAACTCTGCTGAAACTCATCTCAGCTTGAACTCCCTGCACCAGCTGGCCCTGCCTATGGTGCAGTGCTTGGGAACAAGCGATTTTTCCATTTCTTTTATCTCCAGATTTTCCCATCAGCAGGTCTAACTGGTTTACCCTGGATTCAGAAGCCAGATCATGAGTCAGCAGGCTGGCTGTGTGAGCAATCAGGGACAACGGCTCAAGGGCACACTTGGAGGCTAAAATAAAAGTATAAAATGCTCAAAGATTCATAAGTTTCCAGGTCCATGCTGGGAAACTAGGAAAGGCATCTTTCCTGGCCCAGCCCTGGGCTCAGAGAGAGTTTGCTACACCAGTTTATATGTCTCTGCACCCTTAAACCTACAGGGCTACTTGGAGCCAAGGGCCATGGATACCCTTGAGCCGTGTCTCCAGGCTTTCCCTTCTCAGAAAATCCCAACAGATGAGCTGGACTGCACATCCAAAGATTTCTGGGAGCCTCCCATTCTCTGACAGTAAACTACTCTCAGGAGAATTCTGACCAGTTCTAATTTTACCTGAAATTCTTTTGGTTCCATTGATATCTAATTCACAATATCCCACAAGTGTAATCTTTACGAGATGCCTGATTTTAAGAAACCTTGTCTATCTTCTGCTCCAGACACTGTTTAAGGAGGAGTTTGTGAAATATATTATGCCTGTATGCATCTTTCTTACCTTACAAATTGATCTCTAGAGTTTACCATAACATGCTCAAAAGCAAAGGGCTAAAAACATGAATGAGTAGATGGAGAATAAGTAATACGCTCTGTTACTATCATGAGATAGTAAAGGAATGACATTAGTTTGCATTAGTTAGTTAATATTTGCATAGTTATTTGAATATAGCACATGCTCCATATAAGCATTACATTATTATTAATATTATTATTAACATTAGGCTGTCAATTCTTTATGGGTTGTGCTGTTCTTGCCTGCTAGGTGCTTTGGAAATTAATACTTGTCTAAGAGTATGGGAATTAAGTTAATAAAATCAAATCAAGACAACACCTTAAGGAGTCATTGATGAGTCTGTTTTGCAGACGGCAGGAATGCTTGTGCACCTGCTGCTGTAATATGCACTGTAACACCTCCTTCCCATTTCAGATATTTTCACTTTCTTTAGTATGAATGAATCTACACTGAGCTCTTTGCATTTGTATATATACAGAAGCTGTGCTACTATGTTGGTGACACTTCTAACTATCCGCACCTAATTTTGCACTCATTACCAACTACTTACTATTATTCCAACTGCTGGTTTTGTTGGAAATCCTGAGATCTTCATTTTAGCTGTGGTTATACATCTGTGAAGGATAAATATTTTCTTAATTTTTGTGCTGACATCCTGATTGTATAGTCAATGGTTGGTTTTCTTCATATGAGCATCTGATTAAAGTAACAAGAGTTCGCTTATTAAGACAGCTCAAAGTATTTACCAATACTGATCAAAGAGTTAACTTTTATCTAGTATATAATGTTTATATCGATATGTACAGTATATATATCAGTATAATGCTCATAATGGAGCATAATTATGTTTGCAATGTGACCAGACTAGAACCTTGTAGTATCAAGTGAGGCTCCTTTTGTAAAGCAATTAGCTAACCAAGAAGTCACAAATAATGCCCTTTTTGGGGCAGGCTATTATTTTTGTGTAGGTCAACATATGAAAGAATAAAAGCAGTGAGATAAATTACAGCAACAGATACAGAGAACAAAAAAGCCAAGAAAAAAGAGCCAAAGAAAGAGAGAGAGGTGAAAGAGAGAAAACTTAGGTGAAAAAAATTTAAGGTTAGTGTTGACCATTTTCTATTATTTGATTTCTTCAAGTATAGTGCAAAGCAGTGTTTCCAATACCTCATGTATGTGAGAATAGGTTTGTATCAAAGTAACCAGGCTTCATCATTATTTTTTGTCCTCCTAACCAAAATAACTCAGGACCATAGATTTTGACTAGCCATTCAGTCTGAAAGTAATAACTGTATATTTCTGCTCCTTTGAATTGTGCCTTTTTGTTACAGAGTTCAGAGTGCTACAGCCATTTGTCTTCCATTTGGTTTCAATGTAGGTTATCAGAGTAAATGGTGATCTTTAGCTAAATGAGCTATTGGAAAAGCTCACTTTTGCTCTACTCCAAGTAATGAATCACCTAGTAACTCAGAAAGCAGTTGAGCATCCTAGTTATTGTTAAGCAATAATATTTAGCAATAATATTTATAGCTACAGCATATCAGGAAAGCTGAAAGGAGTCCAGTTACTAAGGGAAAACAAAAAATAACAACAACAACAAAAACCACAAAACACTAAAAAACAAGAAAACCTTATCTTTAGTCATTTCCTACTGGTAACAGACAGGATTGGCACTTTTGGTCTTAACAACTGAATGAAATATTAGCAGGTTCCTCAGCAACTAATGCCATGGAAATGGATTCACGTCCTATGGGTATGAATCTACAGGCCAGGATTAATCGGGTAATTTTTACAAAGTATAGACTTTTGTAAATAAAGCTTATTTTTATTTATTTATTTTTTTTAAAGCTCCATCTTTGCTTTGAGCCTGAGTAGGCAGGACCTATATCCATATACATATATTCATTGTTGATGTCCATGAAGTCTTTATTCCATGAAGCCTGCCTGCCAGCATGGCAAGAACTGGCAGAAAGCAGTGTAATGGCTGCTGTCATGCAGCAGTCACTATCTGTCTAAGTTGAAAGAACTATTCTGTAATTAATATAAAGATTATTTATTGAGGCCAGTGTATGCAGAGAACTATGCTTTTTATTCCTGTCACTCATAAACTCTTTCCTATCTATCACATGTACTATAATATTATCTTATATAAAATTATTATTTTTTTTCTTTTTTCATGGAAATTCTCCTTTGTTTTTTCTGAGGGTATTTTATAACAGCAGATCCCAAATTCTTTGCACTCATTTCCAGCTACCTTGAACTATGTGAATCTGTATCTGTGTACTATGATCACTGAAGTATGGTTGCAACTTAAATACTAATAAAAGAGTCATTTTGCAGCTGGACAGACATATTAGTTTTTCATTCAGCTTTAAAATAAGTGGGATTCATGTTAAAATTAACTTGATTGTAAAAATAAACTGAAATTCCCAAATGAAGACAACTAATTTGTTCAGACTATGCACCTTATTTTCAGACAGTTGAATTTAAGAGAGGGTAATCTCTCCCTCCGTCCCTACCTGAGTATCTGATGAAAGACAAAAGGATGACACATGGGACATGCTAGACCTGGTCTCACATGTTTTTATCTACCAGAATCTAAAAATCCTTCCTATGGTGAAACCTTACTTCCTCTGGACTTGGAGAGATTGAGAGCTGGCCTCAGATGACCTATCAATAGCTAGAAAAACTTCGGTAATGCTGCATATACATTTTACTTGTTGAAAGGAAAGGATATAAGCACTTAGTATTAATACTCTATTTAGGAGGACTGCAGCTGAGAGAATGCTGTAATGAGATTGGCGTTTTACATGAGAAATTGGTACTACTTTCCTAAAATGCACCAGTGGTCTCCAAGTTATATTTGTGCTTGAGAGATAAGCCAAATGCCATTACTCCATCCTGCAGTAGTCTGTATTTTTAGAAAAGATGAAATAACCAACACTTGCATTTTTTACATCTGTGATATGAACCAATAACCCCATGAAATTGGATGAGCACTAACCTTCTGTGAAAAATGATTAGCTCTATGTTCTAAGATAAAAATAATAAAATATGAAAAAATTTTGAAGGACAAGAATTGCTCCTCCTGAGCTGAGAATTAGATTTCTTTCTGAAATTGTTTAGACAATTACATTTTTTTTTTTCCAGAAATGTATGGAGTAGCAAGTAATATTATTTATTAAGATTTAATGAAATACATGGAGAAGCTTGAGCATGGGATACATTTCTCAAAAACAATGTGCTAGCTGAGTTTTCTGTTCATGCCTTTCATCTTGATCTACAAAAACAGTGTGAATGCATGAAATTTTGCCAGTGCTGTTATCAGGGAGACATTAAGAATGGAAAAAAACCTGTACTGAGCTTGATGCCTTACGAGGCATATGCATTAGTTCATTTCAAGTCTTTCTGAACCCCAAATAAAATCCTTGTTTTTTATATATTTCTAGTTATGCTCCAGGCATAATGACAGTTGTTTTTTTTTTCTTGTTTGTTTTGTTTTGTTTTTACCCAAAGAACAATATTTTGTATAGACTGCATTTCAATTTTCTAAGAAGAAGCTTGAAACATTTCCTCAAATATACCTTTATGTTTATATTTTTCAATTCTTTTTGATTTTTCATAGCATATTTTCCTGGTTTTGTCATGTGTAATTCTAAAAAGCAATGAGAAGAACTTCAATGTCTTGATTCTACTAATTTAGTCAGACTTAAATGTACCTCTTTAAGGAAACTAAAGAACATAATTACAGAGAAAATGGTTAGAAAGACAGAAGGTAAAATTTTTAAAAATAGCTAGATGACTTTGACACTGAAATTCTGCTTCAAAAATGATTCAGAAATTTGTGTATTTACCTTTCACTAAAAGTCAACTCAGTTTAAGCAATTAAGTGCTTACATTGCTTTTGACAGTTTTACTTATGCTTCAAAAGAAAAAATAAATTTAGGGAAAAAATATTCATTGATCTATTTTTCATAAAGTATTTGATGGATTCACTATCTGCAAACAGAAAGCTGTTGAACAACTTACAGGTTACTAATATTTTGGAAGATATATAAAGAATGAGGCAAGAAGAAACTATAGGCAATTGTTATATAAACTGCAGAAAATTTAAGCCTTGGAAGTAGAAATGATGTGCTAAGAGCAAAGACAGGACTGTAAAGCCCTTGAGAAATGGTTAGTGTCACAAACTGGAAAGCAACCCTGGCAGGCCCTTGGGAGAGTGTCTGACTTCCCTAGGAACTCTCCCAGTGGTGGGTGTAGATGAGTCCTGCCTGGTAGACTCCTGGAGATTTTCCCCATCTCACCCCTAGGAGGGAAATCTGCTGTATACACCTCTTGTTTTGGGACAAGGTGAAAAAGCCTGATAGTATTCATCTCATCTGCATCTTTGTGGTTGCATGTGTCTGCATTTGTCCTGAATCCAGGATACTCCAGCTTTCAGCTATCTCACTTTTTCCTTCAGCTGCACAGAATTCTTATCTCTACCTGAATACTTTTCTGATAAGTAAATTTATTTTTTCCATAGAGACCATATTACTGGTACCATGACCCTGGAGAGAGCACTTGGAAACACCAATAAGATTAAATGCTAATTATAGAAGCTGGGAAATGAAAGAAAAAGGCTGCCATCCATCTACAAAATATAAAATTGTCTAAGGATGGCAAAATGGGAGTGCTTTGATAACAACCATCCATTAGGAACTTATTCAGATGTTTCCAACAGGGCTCTGTTTGCCCTTGAGTTTCAATTCTCTCCAGCTAGAAATAGGATGGTGAATGTTATGCTGTACTCCAGACGGAAGGAGATGATAGATGTTTTCATTCACATGGAGGATACAGATATAGGGAATGGGATAAAGTTCTTACACAGCTCCACGGAGTTCACCTTTATATTGAATCCAATGATTTTGTTTAATGACTGGTATCCTTTTATTCTCAAATGCAGTCAGGTATTTAACCCTCAATAGGTCTGGATGGAGAACCTTTAAATAACCTTACGGCAACAGAAGAAAATGACTTACATGTACTGTCAAACAGTAAAGACATAATTTTCTCATGCTTATTTTGGTTTGCTGTATGGCTTTTCTGACTGTATAGCCTGTACAAATTATATATTTAGTGAACCTATAACTGAATAGGGTAGCGAAGAACTGCACTGATATATCCAAGCCAACAACCTCAGAGTTAGCTTGGATTCCAGAGGAAAACGGTCTTGGTTTTGATGAACTCTGTCCATGACTGTAGTCTGTTCCTCTCATTAGCTTCAGTGGTGTAGTACACTAATGAAGCTGGACAGTTTCTGATATCTGAATGAAACTCAAACCTAGATGGATGTGATGGGACACTGACTTGGCCAAATCTTTGAAGTGGATGTGCCTAGAATTTGCCGTTTCAGTGAGCTCTTCTAGAAGACCTGTAATATTGGCTTTTAAACTGGAAAAAGGAGGTTTAAAATACAAACTTTTAAAGAGAGAAAATTTAGAATGACTACATCTGCACAGCAAAATAAAGTTTATAAACCATTCTTCCTTGAATGATTATCCTTGCATACAGTCTTGGTTTGAACCTGCTCAGAGACTTTTTGGGCAGCAGCAAACTTCATTTATTTTTCTGTGGTCTTCTGCCACCTCTGTGGTCTGGCTGTCTGGTCCTTTTTCCTTTCTGCCATGTCTTCCCCCTCTCTATTAGAGCTGAAGGCTCTCAGGCCCTTGCTGTGATCACCTCTTTTTTTTGTTTGTTTGTTTGTTTCCTTCTCTATTCTGAAGCCTAGAGATTACTCCTTCACATGCTTGAGATCAATCTCCTCTTCTTCTTCATCTTCACAGGCAAGCTGACCAGGGGAGATGAAACACAAACATTCATTACATGTGATTATACAAAGACTGTGGGCACCCTATGCCAGCACACATGCTGTCCTCTATGGACTCTCTGTTAATTTCATGAGCCGGCCAGATGCTGTCTACCCACATCATATCCTCATTGTGAAGAGGGAAGACTGCACTGTTGTCAAAGGAGAAAAAGTGGAAATTGCTATCCTAACTCATCTGCCTTGCTTGTTTACATATGGATTTTTTTTTCTTTGATACACAATAACTGAAATGATCATACTTTGTATATTATAAGGGCAGAAGAATACTAGAAATACAAATGTGTGAGAGGTAAGAGATAAACTTTACTATTTCATTCACTAGACCTTAAAGTATATGGATCCATCAACATATTTTGGCAATGAAGCCAAATATTATTCGTTTAGATTAGTAGCCTGAATACATTTTTGAAAACACCTGTTAATCATCAATACTTATGATTTTACCATTCTATTTGACATAATGTTTATGAGAAGAAAACATATTTCATTTGATGCAGATCATCAGTGAATCAGAAGAGAACAGTAAAATGTATTTATACAATTTGATTAGCTGTAATAACAAAATAAAATAATATTGCAGTCATTAATCAAAACCAAGTCCTTGATGTGCTAGGCACATTCCAAGCTGACACAAGAGACATTATCACTTTACCACAGAGGGAAATTCACCTCTGTATAGAGCATTCCAGTTCTATATATCATCTAAAACCCACATAAATTCACAAGTTTTATGTGGAGTCTCTAAATACGGTAACATCTTTTTCCATAAAGAAAACAAGATTACACAGGAGAAAATGTACTTCTGGATTTTTTCAAGCAGATTTTCACTTTTAGTACCTATAAGACTGTCGTGGTTTTACCCCGCTGGGCAGCTGAACTCCACCACAACCGTTCTCTCACTCCCCCTCCTCAAAGGAAGAGGGGGAGAAAAAAAAACTCACAGGTTGAGATAAGGATAGTTTAATTAGAGAAGAGGAAGAAAAAAAACAACAAATATATATATATATGTACAAGCAAAGCCTGTGTGCAAGCACAGAGAAAAAGAGAAAACAAGTTATTCTCCCACCAACGAGCGATGCCCGGCCACGTCCTGGGACACAGAGCCTCAGTACCCGCAGTGGTTGATCGGAAGGACAGACGTCTTCGCAACGAGAGCCCCCCCCCCTTCTCCTTCCCTTTCCCAGCTTTTATTGCTGAGTGTGACATCATATGGTATGGAATATCCCTTTGGTTGGTTTAGGTCACCTGCCCTGGCCATGTCCCCTCCCCACTCCTTGTCCACCCCCACCTACTGGCTTTGGGGGGTCTGGAGAGAGCCTTGGTGCTGTGCCAGCACTGCTCGGCAGTAGCCTAAACAGTGGTGTGATACCAGCACTGTTCTAGATACAAGGGCTGCTGTAGGGAAAGTTAACTCTATCCCGGCCAGACCCAGTACAAAAACTTAGAACAAGTTTAAGTACTTAAGTGTCATTTATGAAGTTCAATGTAACAATAATGACTGAAATTTTATCACCTTATCTATACTACAGTGCTCAAAACGAACACAAGTCATCTTTCTGAAAACTTGACAGCTTGCTCTGAAATAACTGTAGGGAACCATTTATGAGTTAAGATATATATTAATGCTAGCATTTGAATGAATTCCCTGTGCTAGTTAAAAAGCAAAACACTTTGAACAAACAGCAAATACCTCAACTTCCAACACAAACAGAACCAGAGGTTTGTAAAATATCTCATTTTAGATGTTTTCCTGCCATAAAAAGAATTTTATCTTCTACCTTTAGGTTATAAAATCAGTCATTCTGGATCCAGTGCCTTCATAAAATTCATGACTTGAAAAATGGAGGACAAAATTAGTAGTTGGAGGGTTTCTTGCAATGTAACATCATAATATAACTCTTACACACTGAGTCTAATAGCTGTGCCACAAAGTGAAGATACATAGACACAGCTAAAAAACACAGTTAAAGTAATAATACTATATTATATATATAAATGGGTAACTTTCATGTATTATCTATGACAAAGTTGAAGCTTTACATGTATCCTCAGTTCAACCACTTTTAACTCAGCAGCAAAAAAGGAAATGTTCCTGGAAGAAGTACTGTCTACCCTGGACTTTGGGAAAGCTCAAGTTCGGTTCTAAATGTAAGCAGAAAAATTTTGCATTTGTTCAGAAAAAATGTTGCTTTTTACAGCTTCCTGATTTAAATAAATAAAAAAATAAATAAGGAGCTGTTTGAAGATTTTCAGAACTGTGAAATGTTCAAAGTTTAACCTGAGATAGACAAACTAGCAGAGTGAAAATGAGGTGAGCAAAGAGAAATGAGGAATATAGTTTCCATGTGACTTAGCAATTTGTCACTTCTATCTCACTGCCTTTTATGATTCATAGCAAGAGAATAGAAGATAACACTGTATATTGCAAAAATCTTAAAAACAGAAGTTTTCGGGTGGATAAGCTACAAGCTATGCAAGTCTTCCTTCCAAAAAAAGTGCCAATAAAAGCTTTATAACTTTGCACTTGTTTTCTGTGCATGGAACACATACCTTTCAAATGTTTTATACATGGACACATTTCACATTATCATTTTTTTTCTTTTTTTTTTCTTTTTTCTTTTTCTTTTTTTTTGTATTTTCATCTTTGTTGTTCGTGTTACTTGTAAGCCTGACATTTTGTAGCTTCAAGGGACTTCTAAACTTCTAAAATGACCTAAAATAATTTTGTATTAAACAACGACTCAAGACTATAAAATTTTGAAACATTGTTCTCTTCAAGCAGAATGTTCTAAGTCTCTGCAAGAACATGGGAGTGCAGATTCTAATGATCTAAAATGACTTTTTCCCCGCAGCTCTATAACAGATAAGATTTTAAAGGTAGCACAGATATATTTGTATAGAAATATCATTGAAAAGTAAATTACTACCCCTTTTAAAAGATACGAATCTGCAGTAGAGCCCAGTGAATGGTGATTGTCATAAAAATATTGTAATAGTGATTTGTTTTGAGAAGAGATAGCAAATAATGTTGCAGAATTTACATTTAACTCATTTTGGGAAATCTCACTGCTGTGTTAGTCCAAGTACATTACATCTGCTCTCTTGTGATATTCAATCAGACAAATTAACCTAAGAGCAATTTCTGATGGTAAAGTATTTGACATAACGTCCTCTGGAACAAGAATTTGGAATATTGCTAATCACGTGGCAAAAAAAAATTTAGATTAAGGAATATTAACATCGCAATTTAAAATTAAAAAATCATAGGATTTCTTAGGAAAAATAAAAAGAAGAAAAAGAAGAAAAAGATAATGTTGGTGTTGCCTATATTACAGTTCCAGGTTCTCAAATTTTATGTTTTCAAGCTTTTCTCTAGAACTTTGATGACCAGCAAATTTTTAGCACCTCTGTTTTACTGTCTGGTAGGACTTGCATCTAGGAACAAAAGTTGTAAGGAGAGTTGCTGTTCTCTTGCAGAATAGTAATGTGTGTAGGTGAGATTTTAGAAAAGCAGGAAATATGGCAACATGGAATCACAGAATTATAGAAACCCTGAGTTGGAAGGGATGCACAAGGATCATCGAGTCCAACACCTGGCTCCACACAGGACCGCCCAAAAATCAGTCCATGTGTCTGAGAGCGTTGTCCAAACACTTCTTGGACTCCTGCAGGCTCGGTGCAGTGACCACTTCCCTGGGGAGCCTGTTCCAGTGCCCAACCACCCTCTCGGTGAAGAACCTTTTCCTAACACCCAGCCTGACCCTCCCCTGTCACAGCTCCATGCCGTTCCCTCGGGTCCTGTCGCTGTCACCAGAGAGCAGAGATCAGCACCTGCCCCTCCAATCCCCCTCGTGAGGAAGCTGCAGGCCGCCATGAGGCCTCCCCTCAGTCTCCTCTTTTCCAGGCTGAACAAACCAAGTGACCTCAGCCGCTCCTCATGTCTTCCCCTCTAGGCCCTTCACTGTCTTTGTAGCCCTAAATAAAAATAATATAAAATGATGAATTCTCAAAGCTTCAGGTGTTACACATTTTCAGAATGTAACATGAGATGCTTTCCAGAGTACTAAATAAGCTACTAGATTTTATAGACAGAAGTTCAAATTTATTGGCAACAACAGCTAAACATTTTTTTTTTTTTTTTTAGCAAATATAGTTTATTTTGAAATACCCATAAGAAACTAGAACATAAGAAATGGTAAGACAGGAACATCAAATTAGCTTCCTATAACACATCAGAGAAGGGGCAAGCAACGTATCATAAATGAGTGTTGTTTTTTGGCATCAATATTTAATGTCATAACCAGCCATTATAAAATGTGTGGTAACGTTTTCAATAAAAAAAAAAATTAAATTGAAATGATGAAGCACATGGTGATCAGTTGCCACCAAGCTGATGTCATTCCTGGAAGATAAATCTACAGTAGTAGACAAAAATTCCTTTAAAAAGGGATACTGGATAAGAGAATCACTACTGTTCAAAGCCTCATGTATTCAACAAGCTTCAGAACAAATCTTCTGTTTATCAGTTATGGGTTACTTTCTTAAACCTTTGCCATACATCTAAAACACAGAACGACATAGTAATCTTTTTTCAGGTTTACTATATATTATGTATTTAATGTTGACACAGCCCACCTAACTACTGTGTATGGTATAAGTGTTTATACTTTCTACAGTGCTATGATACAAAATATAATTTGATAACATCTGAGGTAAGAGAGTAGATTAATAAAAACCTTTTTATAGGTTTTTGAATATTATTTTTTTTTGAAGTTCATGACTTCTGAACTTTCAAAAGTTCTTCAGTATTATTTTGTTAATATAGTTTACAGAGTACGTGATGAATTTAGTGGCAGATCTCTAGACAGAGATACAAGAAAATGAACATTATTCAAGTAAATGATCTCTTCTCTTTCCCTCGACCCTTGCACAATTTCTGAAGACAAAGCAATTTTCAGGATATGTTTGGAATCCATTTTTCCAGTCTCTAGTTAATAGTGGGTTTGACAGCATAGCGAAGCTGCTGCCATGGAAGGCAGCGTGCGAAGGTTCTCCTGGCATGCAATAAGCACAGGGCTACAGACTCAGGGCTGACAGCTGCAGGGTTCACCCACCCCCACACATCCCAGCAAGGCTGTATCCAACTCTGGCTCCCAGGTTGTGCAGCCATGTTAGTGTGGGGATGGGCTCTGACTGCCCCTGGGAGTCTGGGCTTATTCTCGTGCTGATTCAGCTCCTCAGCTGCAGTATAAATTGGCATCCCTCTCTACTACTGATGTGATCTCAAGCCCTGAAGGTTCTCAGAAACAGAGCGAGAAAATTATTCATAAAAGAGTATTTGGTTGTCCTGTTCTAGTCTCCTTAAGATTTCTTTATAGCTAGTGGAGTCTGGCAGGCTTTTCAAGGGAATCATGCAGAGCAGGAACCTAATTTTGATTTTCTAAATTACATACTGGAGACTCCACTTTGTTACAAAGGAACTTGCTTCCTCTGAAGTAATTTCTTCAAGTAGGTAAGACACAGCCAAAGCCCTAGTTAGTGCAAGACAAGATCTCAGTTCTGGTCTAACAATGCAGTCTTGTTTTTAACAAGCCTAAAGATACTGTGAAAGCCCTTACACATTAAATACAGCACTTGTCAACCTTTATGTATCTGAAAAATTAATTTTGGAGCAGGCACTAGGGCTAGCAGAGACAATCGGTTCTCTTCCATAGGAAGCGTTACTAACGCTCCCTCCCCTTCAGAGAGGTTCATGTTCCAGTGCTTCCATGTTTCAGAATTGCCTTTTCTAAAAAAACTTTTCTCTTCTAAACCATTGTCTCTTCTAAACAAACCATGTTCTTATTGGTGAGTTAAATTGCTGACTGCCGAAGAATTTTTTACCCCTCAGGTGATATTATGTTGGTATAATATAGTACGTAGTGGTCTATGGCCAAATAAAAGCTTGCTCTGAAATTGATGACCAACACTAGCACAAGTACCAGCTTGAGTTAGTGTGAGTGATCCGCACTTGTTTGATTCTGCATGCATGGCACAATTAATTCACAAATAAGATCAACTTCCCAGAGAAAACCAAGAGCTGACACTATTAGCTCCCTCTTCCATATAAAGGAATGATTTAGAATTTCTGAAGTTAAAATCAGCATCCTGAATTGCTCCCAACAACCTACTGATAGTCAGTGCAAATTGCAGAGCATTGGTGCATACGATCACTGACACACTACTTATTAAGCAAAGGGCCACATTCTGCATTAGCTTCATGATTAATCAGACTATATCTCCAGAGAGAATTCCAACGTGCATCATCGGCCACATAGGATGATTTAGCTCAGAGAGGTATCTTGAAGGTAGGTTGTAAATGTGCTAATTTATGGAAATGTGGCTGAAAGCCAAAGAAGTACAGATAAAATAAAACAGTACTATGGACCTTGTACTTTAGTGACTGACAAATTTTAACTGTTGAATTTGGGACCGCTTGTACTGGATATTGTTTAGTAAAACCAGGATTCAGGCTGTTATAGTGACTCAGAGAGTTACTATATGCCTTAGCCAGAGTCTGCATTGGAATAATCTTGTAGATTACTAAGGCAAAGTTAATTCTCCTTGTTGCTTTTCAGGGAATTTTCTGATGCTTATTTGTCATTTACACTAACACTGTAATAGATGTAGTCATCATTAAGTACATCAATATATCCATGCAGAGCATTAAGTAAAAACACAATTTGTAGAATTTCCTGTACATAAAAATGAAATTTACACCACTCAAAAGCAGCCATGTAAGTGTTTACCCATCCCCTCAGCTGCTTTTTTGAGGGCTTGAGAAAGTTTTGTATTGCTGGTTGATTGCTCTGCAGATGTTCACCACTGTTATGAATTTCACAGATAGAAAATAAGCATTCGGTTTAGTGTTTGTTACACTGTAACACAAAGTGCTAACTCCCCAAATTAGAGCATGAACATAATTATGTTACATTGCAAAAAAGTTTTAGTAGAATTTGAACTCTGAGGAATTTGCAGTATAATTTAGGCTGTTAAAGAAACTTAAGACAAAATGAAAAGACCAAAAAAAAAAAAAAAAAAGGCATGGAGTTAGGTAGGAGACTTGGGACTGAAAGCCAACCAACCAACCAAAAAAAGCATTTAAAAATTTTGACTGGAATTCAAAAATAGGTATGGTCCAGTCCAAAGCTGCTTTGAAGTTTTCTAAATGTGAATGAAGCTACGAATTCAAGATGTGAAAGAGAAATAGAGAAATTAAAGGAAGGATTTTTTTTTTTTTAAAAAAAAGGTACCTGGGCTGAATGATTAAATGTTGAAAAGTGAAATATTGAAGCTAAGTTGTCTGCATGCATTAACAGTTCAAAAGATGAAAAGGAAAGAAAGGAAATTTTTAAAGATTTTATCAATTGACAAGGCCCTGAACAATCTCCCTCCAAACGACAGGAGTCTTTCTGTTCAGTAGAGAAATCTCTGTAATTAGAAGAGCACTGCTTCATTAGCTATAAGCACTTTTGGTGCAGTTTGGTCTTAGCACATCAACTAGAGAAGGCATTTTGGACTTTTTACCAACTAATGCCTGCAGTTATAAAGCATCAATTAACAACTCCCTTGTGAAAATCCATTCACATGTTTAGGAGGATTTTGCCAAAAGCACATGTGGACGGCTTAGCCTTTTATAGATGTGTGAATGGGTGTTATAGACTGAAGTCAGATGATTACAAAAATAAAGAAAAATGAACCAAAGATGGCAAGTTATATATTTCATATATGAAGCATCATAGCAAATAAGGAACAATGATTTATCCTAGGTTGAGAATATCAGGCATATTGTAGCTTCCATGATTGTATTTCATTTTTCCTGGTGAGACTCACCAACAAATGAGTAAGTGCATTGACTGACTTACTGAATGTTTCATTTTCCTGGGTATGTTTTCAGAGACAAAATAAACTATGCCTGACATTTAGCAAATGTCATGTAGGTTGATAATTGCTGCCTTTAATACATGAAAGTACGTTGGTTTTTTTGTTTTTTTTGTTTTTTGTTTTTTGTTTTTTTTTTGGTGGATAATTGTAATACACTGGCAAATACGATTAAGGTGAACATTGAAAAATTTTTTTTGATTCTTTCTTAAGCAAGACAAAAATTACTTTATCTCTTGAGACAATACAATTGACGTATTCAGTGTTTAACCCCAGATAACTTGAAAGGGTATATATAGGACTATTAATATTCCAATATTAATTGCTATATGAGTGTCCCTCTAATTATTTGAAACAGGTGTAATTGCCTCTTCAATGTTTGTATATCTCATATACCTTTTCATATTTTAAGATACTTGTGAAAAATTTTAACAATAATACTACAAACAGAAGGAAGGATGGTAGATGGTGAGACTAAATAAGACCATCAATTTCAACAAATAAAGACAGCCTGCTGTTGCTGTCTTCTTGTAATAATTTTAAATATTTGGCTTTATATTTTCATAATTGTATCATCCAGCTCTCTAAAATAATTTCATACAAAATAGGAAGGGATATTAAGAGTACATTTATTTTATGTGTTTTATGGTTCCTTAGAATAATACAGGACAAAGAGTATCTTGCAATTGAAAATGATCTGTTTTCAGTTTTCAGTTTTCTCTTTTAATCTTACTTGGAAATATCTACTCTTGTGAATACTAACATGAGAAAATGTTTTAAAATGCACATCTCAAAGTCTGGAAGTGGAGATAAAGAAAATAATGTTGGTTCTGAGGGGCTGGAAAAGCTCAGCTTTGTCATCTCGTACATTTTCCTATCTAAAGCCCGGATTGTTTATTGCTGTGCCATTTCTGACAGACGTTTTTGCCCTTGTTCTTAAAGATATCCTAATAAAGGAGATTTTGCAATCCTCCAGGCCAATTTATACCAGCATTCAAGTATTTTTACCATTAGAAATTATGTCCTGAGTTTCAGTGAGAAAGATTTAACTCCATTACATCAAAACCTATCAGTCATGGAAAATGAAGAACAGATAATTCCCCTCTTCTTTAACTATCTTGAGAAAATTTCTTGCAAGGCTCCTGTCAGTATTCTTTTTTTTTTTTTTTTCCTTTTTTTTTTTTTTCTGAAATAAGCAAATCCAATGCTTCTGTTCCTGTTTTTTTTTTTTTTTTTTTGGTCATTTTTTCTGTACCCCAGTAAATTGCATTGATTTCTTCTGATCCTTCTCTAATTAGACTTTATATGTATTGAAATGCGTGAACCAGAAAATTGACGTTTCTCTTACATCTACTTTTTTTTTTTTTTTTTTTTCAGAATTGATACTTAGGTAGGTGTTACCAGTTCTTTCTCCTGACTTTATGCTCCTGCCTCAAGTGATACAGATGATTGAAAGATTTGTAGGGTGTTAAGGGGTGGAGGTGAGGAAGCCCAAACCCTAATCTGAGGCTTAGTTTTCTGCCAGATCAGCCACTGAACTAGCTTACCCTGCAACTCCACGATCTCCACACTGGACACAAGGGAAGCAGTGACTGCAGTAGAGGCACTTGGCTAAGGATGTGGAAGGAAGATGCAGAGGAGTGAGACTGGGATTGCAAGCAGCAGCTTACCATAAAACCAAACCAACAACATTCAGGTCTGTTCTATTATTATAACTTGAAATCTTACTCCTTCAGTTTTGTTAGTGATCTTAATTTTCGGGTGTGTGGTTGGAGCTGAGCTTTACTGAGAGCTGGAAAAGAAGGCCTTACAAACTTTTTTTGATTTTGGATGTGTCTTGTTGATAGCTTTTCCATTTTGTTGAATACCTCAGAAATACTGAGGTATTTCTCTGACTGTCTATCTTCTGACTTTACTCAGTCCTCCTCTAACTAATTCTTATAAATTGCCCATTTGGATTTTGGGGGGGAATTTTTTTTTGGGGGGGGGGATAATTTTCCGATCATCCCTTTTCAGTTTTGATTCACAGTCTGTAATTCTGCAAATAAGTCCTCATCTATTCTTTTATGCTTATCTGTAGTAAACTGCACTGTTTTCTAGTTTTTCCAGGTGGAATAGAAGTTCCAGAGCTGCAGAAGCAACAAAATCAGCTTGCAGTGGGAGGGTGTTGCAGAGAGTTACCCAGACTATAGGCTTATCTACCTTCTCAAGCTTTTCAGAGTTCAAATAGTGAAATCATCACTGCAATTACTTTGGAAACAAAAAGGTGGAGTGAGGATCTCTAAAGCAGCTACTCCTCTGCATCAGGGTTATCACCAGAACTCATTGCTGTTCAGGCTAGGTAGCGCTTTGTTTCCTTTAGAAGCACTGATACTGCGGCACAGATGTGCTATGCTTTAGGGTGAGAGAAGAATAAGCTCAGCTTTGGAAGAACAAATTGTGAATCCACACTTCAGCAATGAAACCCCATGCATCCACTGTACTGATTACTTTCTTAACATAAGACAAACACAGTTGCCAGTTTCTCTGTATCTGCTTCTGTTTCACTATATCATGCCCTCAGAAATGCAAGATACCCCACCCCCACCTCCCAGGTAATTACAGATTAAGTAGTCAAAACTTATTCATTTTATATTGAAAGGATATTACAAATGTTGAGAAACATTTGATTCAGATAATTTTACAAATGGACTGTCAATGTTGATTTTTAGCAGCTCCAGCTTCTTTTGAAGTCACTGTTTTACCTTCCTATGTTGATTTCCCAACCTTTCCTTAACATACAACAAACACAAAACCAAAGACCTGCTCACTGCACCCAGTCCACTGTTGCTACATGCAGCTATATGTTATAAAGTTTTTTCAACCTCTTATTTGGTGGCATCTTTAAACTAGTAAAGTTTAAAGAACTTTAAAGTTTAAAGAACAATTGCAATTGTGAGAATACTTTAGGAAAGTCATTCCTTTGATGGTTGTAGTTTTTGGTTTACATCAAGCCTGGACCAGGTTATACATATGTTTACTGCTTTTTCTATTCCTGGAGATGAGTCACATTGCTCCTTAGCCTTCACTTACTAAAGCGAACTGTTTAAATTCTTTTGGTCTTCAAATGTAAGATAGCTTTGCTGTCTACTTACAGATGTTCCCTCTTTTAGATCTTAAGATTAATCTTAAATTGAGCTTTCTTGAACATGAGTGACTTAGCTACATACTCTGGTAGGGTTTTCCTTACCTCTCTCAGAAAACCCCCACAATCTATTGCCTAAGATTGCATTCATTTTTTTCACAGGTCGTAGAGTGGCTGATATTTGTTGTTGTTGTTGTTGTTCTTGATTAATCCAGTTGCTTTTTTTTCTTTCTGTCATTCTCAACTGATAACCCTCCAGTTCATAGAAGAGTCTTTTATCATTAGTTTGTAAGTGCGTGACTTTGCACTTTGTACTACTATACTTTATCCTATTACCATTGCTTGAGCTTTCAAGGTCATCCAAGTCCTTTGTGTGTCCTAAATTCTTCCAACTCACCCTTGCATTGACAAAGTCTAATAACTTTGTGTCATCAGAAAATTGTGTTAGAATGTTTGTGTGTGCCAAGGCAATAAATGAAAATATTAAATCAGACCAGCCTCAAGGTTGATCCATGAGGAACTCCTGTAATAATCTTTCTCTATCCTGGTAATTCCTCTTACAATGTAACCAAGTGTCTCTTTTCTACTTTAACCACCTTATTTGTCTGCTCGAGCATAATAAATAAATACCCATGCAATATTACATCAAAGACTTCCCTGAAACGGATTAGTCCTGCTGTGTCATAATTCTCTAAAAACAGGACAGTCCTATATTTCTCAAAAATGGAAATCAACTGAATTTCTAAAAATTCATTAAACTGTATACCTTTGTGCTTTTCATTCGGTCTTTATTATCATCTCCAAAACATGTTCTAAAGCCCTGCTTATTACTGTGATCAGAGAAATGTGCCTGTAGTTTACATGGACATATTTTTTTTTCATTCTTAAACATAAGCATCACATTCCCTTTTGTCCAGTCATACGGTGTTAGTATTTGACAAATTAGAAGTCTGTGTTAAGTGGACTGGCAATTCTCTCATTGTTCCAGAACAGCAGCTACCAGTCTCTGTTACGATTAGCATGCACTAAGACCTTTCTCACAGAGGACTGAGGGAAAGTATTCATTTAACTTTGGGTCTAGATTTAGATTATCCTTAACTCTTTTTATCCAACTGACAATGTATCAGTTTTCCATGGAATCTTTCCTTGTTCTGGTTCTATGTATTTTCGTTTCCTTTTCAAGGTCTAACTCAAATTGAATTTTGGTGATTTTCATTTTAGCCCTGTATTTTTCAAATACAAAATCTAACTTTCTTTGCTGATCAAAGTTGATGTCATTTCTCTCCAAACTGTCTGTTTAGTTCACTGTGGAAACTATTCCTTCAAGGTGTATTTTTCTCTTTTTCTTTTTGGATTAGGTTGGAAATTCTGCATGATTTAAATTTTGATTTGAATGATTGCTGAACCTTCTAACATTTTTGAGTTTCAGTCCTTCTAACTCCATAAACTTATCAGGTAAAGAATTGGACCTCAGTCTCTTAAATTCTAGTCCCACAGCCCGCAGTACATTTTGTCAACCAAATCACCCTGGTTTTGCAGCCATTGCCTGCACATGCTTCCCATGATTTAAAAAGTTTGTTGTGACTAAATTACACTTAGCTTCTAATCTTAGGAGCAGGAAAACTAAGATCTCCAAAGATCTTAATATAGGGGAAAAAGATTTCAGGGGCCCTGCAGAAAAACTTTGATAAACTTTATATATATATATACATATATAAAGATGTGCCATGTCATAACAAAATTCAGTGCTCTTTCTAATGTCTCAAAGCAGGGATTATAGATCAAACTCCTTTTTTACCCCTAGGTAGTTCTGATGAGGAAGTGATAGAAATGCATTTCTCCATTGGACACATCTTCATAATACTTTGTGGTCTTAAAAAACTCCTCTAACCTGCCTCTCTTTTCTCCCACCCCACTGCACTCTAGGATTCCCATCTGAAGCTATACATCTTACATGCATCTTACATCTGTAAGATTAGCATCTTACAGCTTTCACACTGAATATTTATTTATATTCTACTGGGCAGTTCTCTGAGACAATTGCCCTTTACAGCCTTAACTTTCCACACTTTTTTTTTTTTTTTTCCCCTAATTATAAAAATTGTCATAGTTTTGGCTGGAACAGTGTTAATTTTCTTCAAAGTGGCTCACACAATGTTGTGTTTTGGATATTTGATGAAAATAGTGGTAATAACACACCAATGTTTTAGTTGCCACTGAGCAGTGCTTGCACAGAGCCAAGGACTTTTCAGCTTCTCGTGCTGCCCTGCCAGCGAGGAGTCTGGGGGTGCACAAGGAGCTGGGAGGGGACACAGCCGGGACGAGTGACCTGGGATGACCAAAGGGATATTCCATATCATATGGCATCACGCTCAGCAATAAAAGCTGGGGTAAAGAAGAAGAAAGTGGGAGGGACATTTGAAGTGATGGCATTTGTCTTCCCAAGATACTGTTACGCGTGGTGAGCCCTGCTTTACTGGAAGTGGCTGACCACCTGCCTGATGGTGGAAAGTACCGAATTAATTCCTTGTTTTGCTTTGCTTCTGCACATGGTTTTTCCTTTACCTAGCAAAATCTCTTTATCTCAGCCCATGGGCTCTCACACTTTTACCTCTCCTATTCTCTCCCCCTTCCCACCTGGGGAGAGTGAGCAAGTGGATGTGTGGTGCTGAGCTGCCAGGGCTAAACCACAAGACAAGGGACTTTTGAAGTGAGATGTTCATGCTGTTCTCTGCTCATTTTCTGTGTCTTTAAATGGGAGGGGTATTATCATCCCATTTTGGGCAGAGTGTTTGGCTCAAGACAGCTGCTGTCAGAATGAGTGACAAACACTGTGCTTTCTCTGTTGTGTAGAGCTTACTTATTTCTCTCTTATTTCCTTGTTTTTCCTTAATCTAAATGGAAGGTCATTCAGACTGGTGAAACATAATATGTTGTGTTTATGGAAATTGTAGCACTCTCACGATGTGCAAAAGCAATTTAGGTATAAATCATGACTCTAAAGATTTTGAAACAAAACAGGAGCTTAAATTGACCGAGGTGAGAAAGGGTGAGGGGACACAGAAGAAAAGGAAGATTTAGGGAGACATATGCTGTCTTTTCTGTGAGCCTATTTGTCTTTGAGGTTGCAGTATATTGTTACATAGTATTCTTTCTTCCTTCTTCCTGAACTGAGGAAATTCAGAGCCAGTCTATTTTAAGTGTCATCAACAACTGATATTTTCTGAGGACATTTTTTACCAGCACTTAAATTCTTCTGGCTTGCCAAACTCAAAATGAAGTTTTGCACCTATAGGTTCTCCTCTAGATCCTACAGAGGACGAGCAGAGACAGTTGTGCATTACATCTCAGTTAAATATGCACACACAGTATGCGTGCACTAACATTACATTAGATCCAAAATTCTAAAACTTCATTTTGTTGTTACTCATTGGCGAGTCCTGTGGAGAACTGGAAATGAACGTTGCTTCCTGTAGTGTACCATCTGTAGGCAAAGCAGTTATTGTTTCCATTGCTATAGAACTCAGCCCCTGGTCAGCTGGAGATCATCCAGAATAGTTTCCTTTCATCCAGCATTGGCATCACCTTTAATTGCTACTTTATTCACTGTCCAGGGCTATGCATATCTGAAGGTTTCTTGTAGGAGCTAAAGAGGCTGAAGAAGACTCCAAAGCATGTTGTGTTGTGCAAGATATTGAACTGTCTAAAAACAAATAAGAGTAACCATCAGTTGAACCACTGGAGTTCACCTTAAGTTCTGCATGGATATCAGGTTAGCCATGAAGGAAGGGAGAGATGTCTCACATGATGGAGATATGTGGAGACATCGAGTCATCAAATTCTCATTCTTCTAAAGCATCTTTTGTGTTGACTGCAGCCAGTGAAAGTCCTCCTGGTGCATGTTACAGAAGTTTTATTCTGTCTTTAGAAAAGTTCATCTGTAAAACATCCATTTCATAAAACATCGCAAATGGCACTTGAACAGAAAGTTTTATTTTAGATCACATTGTTAATGTGATAGCTGAAAAAAATGGTATTTTTAAAGAGCACATTTTAAATGTTAAGTAGGTCCTTTTACAACATAAAAATTATCATACTTGACCTTCCACACCCACTTACACTGCTGACTGATGGCCATATGCTGTTAATGTTTCACCAGATGCCAGAAATGATCTGAAAACAATTTCAGGACAACTATTTTATGTTTATTTACATTTGCAACTTCATATTCACAGAGATTTAAACAATCAAAGGTTGATTGAAGTTATTAATATGTAGACACTGCCATTAGCATTCTGATACAAGTATTCAGAGCACTTTCAAAAAAATAAAATGTAATTGACTTTAGATACTTCCCTACTGACAACTGAAAAGGGCATCAATGTTTGCATCCCCCGTGCAAATTGTATTTCTGCAGTGCCATTTATTTTTGTGTAGCATAACTAAAATGAAATATAACAATATTCTATCCAGTGTAAGTCATAAACTAGAAAAAGTAAATGTCTAAAAGCAAAAATCTGAAAGGAAGAAGTAACTCAGTATTTTAGAGAAAGAGAGAAAAATACAATTCCCTGACTGAAAATGAAGGGTAGAGAATTGCAAACATTGCAAACAGAGAAGTGGAAGGGCTATCTGGAAACATCTTTGGAGAGGAAAGTAGATTTAAGAAAAGGGACCAACTGTGAAAAATGTTGATTGTTCTTTTTTTGGTTTAAGCTGCAAGAAGTTAACGTTAGGATGAGAAAACAGATTCACACTACCAACATGTCAAGACATCTAATAGAGCAGTTTACATCAACCTAAAACTTATCAGATACTCCTGAGGACAGATAACACTATCTAAGCAGTTGTTCATCATAGGTGTCCTCTGCAGGCTTCATAGTTGCCTTGAGGAAGACCATGAGACAGACATGTAAAATATTTTTAACCAATTTATTGCCAACTTAAGAACGGCTTTACTGAATACATTTACATGTGGTGGCTAAACAGACCTACTGGACCTACTGAGCAAGCAAAACCAGCTTTTTATGAACATCTGGTTGAGTGCACATTTTCATTAGACAGAAATCTGGGGACTGCTGTTTAAGAGGTAAATTACAGTACAAACATTGAGTTAGCAAAAAGACCCTCAGAAACACAGGTGTAAAATCTGAAATCTTCACTAAGTTTAAAAGAACTGTATCTAGCAGTATCTATTACTAATGTGTGGGGTTAGCTAATAAATAAAGGCTGTCCTGGATGGAACAGTATTGAACAGTATTAGTAGCCAGAACTGTGTTTTTTCTATCAGCAAATCAATTTTCTGAGAAATATAAATTTAAGAGGGAGGAGGAATGGGACACAGACAAATCACAGGCCTGTGTTTCATATGGAAAACAGTTTGGGTCAGGAAAAAGCCTTTTTCCCCCCCTTTTACTGTTTCACTTCAGCATTTTTAAACAAATGTTTTTGCTTGGCTTCAGAACCCCCAAAAATCATTTTTCACACAACTCTGTGTGCAGCCGTCATCAAATATCCTTTATTTGACAATGCACATTCCCATTAGTCAGAGAGCCCATGAGTACCCCATGTTTCTTCATGCAGCAATAACTCCAAGTACCAATCAACAATTCCTGGCAAAGTCTAGCTCCATTTGGCAAATGATGACCTGAAGTCAGTGTGATTCATGCTTCTGTGCCCACCTTGTTCTACAATAGCAATGCACTACACCCAAAGAAAAACTTTCAGATCGTTAGGAGTTCCTTAGAGATATATCACTAGCACTGGTTACAACAAACAAACAAAAAATGAACTTTTTCTCTGATTCCTAAGCTATTCATGACAATCTGTGACTGGGTAGAGCTGGAAAATTCTGAAAGTCTAAAAGTTTTGTAACATCAACACTTTTAAAAACCACTTTCTAAACTTTACTTCCTTTACTCTTCTTGCAGAACTAAGGCTGCAATTTAGAACTGCAGGAGTGATCTGGTGAACTTTTCATGTTTGAAATATATAACAGTTACAAAATAGCTATATCAAGAAAATACTATATTATTCTTTTTTAAAATACTATATATTTATTTCTCTGCAAGAGAATATAAAACAGTGAAATTGGATTTTGTTTTAAAATAATAATAAGAATTATTAATATAACAACAACAATAATAGTAGTTCAATTTCTATTCTATTTTTTTTTATTTTTTTTAATTTTTCACTCATATCTGTACTCCAAAATTTCAATAGCCTGATGACTCATTCACATTTGATCTTGGTTGTTTTTACTCTCCCATAGTACCGACTCAGTAGACAAAAGAAACATAGTGAAATTTTTTTTGTATGTGGTAGTTTCATTATTAGTCTTAATAAAAATCAAAATATGAAGCCTGTAGAATCAGTAATGCTTTTCTTGTGGGTGATTCAGAATATGCACACCCAAACATTTAAGGCTTCAGACACTCGTAGTGTAGGCCTGTTCCCAAAAGAAGTCTTGCCATGTGAATATACATCGCATAATATTTTGTCAAAAAACTTACTGTGTCATCCTTTCTTCTGCAGCTTCTTTTTAAAAGTTCTTCATATGTGACAAATACATCACCTGATATCTTAGCAAGGAGGAGAGTTGGTTGCATTGACAAACAGCTATTTAAAGCCTTTAAAGCTGTCGTAGTGCACTTTGGAATAAAATTGTGATAGCTGGTATCAGGGAACAACTCCACCAGATTCCCAAGCCTTTGCATACCTGTTGCAGTATTGCAACAACACAGTAGAATGGTTCATCAGATTCACAGCTGCAGCTTTATTTTTCTAGATATATGAGATATTCTTGTAGGTAAAACAGAAACATGGAGATACGGTAGACTGATGAAGGTCAGCTGCCTCTTATTATATATTCTAGGCTGTGAATGTTACCACATCACATCTAATGTGTTTATTTTCAATAAAACGGAAAAATAAAGTTACTTTTGGTATCATCTTTTATTAAATTTCTATCAGATTTACCCTAAAATTATACTTAGGTTTCTCCATCAATCCTGCAGAAATTAAAACATTATTGAAGAAAAATAAATGAAAATACTTAAAAGAAATCTAATATTTAGAGGCAATACAGATTTTTTCAATATTTCTAAAATCAGGCCCATAGGAATTTAAATTGATTTTTCACTCACTGGAGTATGATTTACGATCTTTAATTAACATTCCTCCTACCATAATTTTATTATAAACAAAAACACAGTGAATGTCAGAAAAGCTCTCACTCAGAAAAATAACGATGCCAGCTGTCAATTGCTATTTTAGTGTGAAATATCTCTAATTCTTCCTATTATTCATTAACTGGTCTTGCATAGGCCACAGTATTATGTACTTGGATTAACTTTAGAAAGATGATTACTCCCATTCAGTTAAGTAAGAACCATATACTACTGCAAAAGTCAAATTTTCAGCTGTCTCCACTAGTCCTTGATCTGTTTGCTGAGCCAGATCTATAATATATATATATATATATATAATATATCTGACAGCATCTATAATTATGATGCACAGAGAGGGGGTAGTGCTAGGTTTCAAAATACCACACCCACAATTTTTCCTTTTTTTCTTTTTTTTTTTGAGCAAGAGAAATCTTTAAAAGGTAAATCTTATTGAAATAAGAAAAGAACCCAATAATTTAGAGGAATTAAAAAAAAAATGGTTGACTGAATTAATTTGCATTGTATATTTGTTTCACAAACACCAGAATTTCTATATCTGTATAAGGACTCTGCCTTTCAGGCTGGTGATATTAGGGAGCTGCCCCCTGAAGCTCTAACACTGAGCTATTTGTTCTGACTAAGTTTGCTGCCATCATTCTCTGTACAGAGGACAAGCTTTAAAGTAGCCCATCACACCTGAATTTAGTGATATACCAAGTATCCAAACTAAACCTGCCAGATCAGTCAGGTGTGGGCAACAGCTGCTGACTTGGTACAAAAATGGCACAACTAAAACAGCCATATTCACTTATTTTAGCTCAATAATTTCCCAGAATGTATTATGTACTCAAGTTCTTCAGAGCTAGCTTTGCTAACAGAAGTCTTTGGTTATATAAAATAAATGATAAAGTTAGTTTATTACATGTCTCAGTTTTTCTGTAGAGAATGATTCTTGCAAACAATATTAACTATCTCTTGACCACTCCAAACTCCATAGAAGTCTCCAGAAAAATAGTTCTTTAATGTATCTCATTCTCAATTTATACACAAAAAATAAAGATGAATGTCTGTTGTCTGTTCTCCCTGAAGTATTGAATACGGCTGGATGGAAAACAAGATTTCCATCTTATGATAAATGTCAGAGTTCTGGCATTTGTTTTCAGTTCCTGACACGAACAAAACGGGCTTTCAACTGTTTTGGGGAAGGAAAGGGAAACAGGGTCAATTTCAGAGGAGCCAATGCTCATATTATACATGGATTTAGTAGGTTCAAATCTGTTCCTGGGGGACAAGGGACATGAAGCCTTATCTACTATATCTGAAGTGAAAGCACTAAACAACTTTCTATGGGGCAATTAGTCTATGGAGTTTTGCTCACAAAATCTATCCCAGATCCAAGAAATATTCTCAGACAAGCTTTAGATGACATCACTATAAGTCTGTGAAATGTGTCAGTGTGAAGGAATCTGTTTTTTGATGAAAAAATTTAAATAAACAGTATTTTACCTCAACTACTAATTCTGAGCCCTAACAACAGTAAAGACCCGGTCCCTGTCTAGTCCAACCTAGTGTGGGTAATTCAAGGCTTAGGTGATGGAAGAAGATCTGGGAAGTTGAGGCAATATTCCCCAGAAGATGAGGGAAGTCCAATGGGAGAAGCACCCAGGTTGTGGTTAGCCAGCTTGCAATTATTGTCCAAAAGAAGGGGAACGGGCTAAATGCTACCTTCATGAGGCATTCAGGCCATCCACCCAAGACCTACTGTGGTTCCTCTCTGTGTTAAGACATAAAAGGTGACTGTATGGAGGTCTGGCACTGAGATCAAGTTATAGGAACTCAAGACTGATTTCTTTTGTCTTGCCAATGTCCCTAGTAATCTCTCACACTAGTCAAATGAGCGAGTGCAGCACATTCTGCCTCTCTAGTACTCAATGCTAGTTCCTTTTTGTTTCCTTTTACTCATTCTTTGTTGTGTAAGCAATTGTTAATCCAAGCAAGACATGAATTGATTTCACCTATTTTGGTTAAAAAAGAGAAAAAGAAAAAGACATTTTATAGTAGCACGTCATTTTCAAGTAAACCTGGTATGGTTTCAGCAAGTGGCACCATTACAATAAGCAATATAACTGTAAAAAATCATTTTGCTTTATCTGTCAATTTTGGACAAACGTGATAGTGAAATTTGGACTAACACATGAGGGCTACTAAGTAGTGTGAGAAAGTGGGAGAAAGAATGATTCCTTGATCTTTTCAAAAGTTAGAAATAGAACACACTTGGCCATATAGAGTAGTTAACCTAACTGAAAAATAAAGCAGGTGGGGTTGTTCTGTCTGGCCACCTCATAGTGTTGTTCCATTTAGACAAAGGAAGTAACTGGACACAGCTTTGATTGATTCCCAGTTAGGTGTTTTACTAAAAAGCCTGTTTAAAACAAACAAACAAAAAAAACCACTGTGATAATTTTTTCTATTTAATCTGTAGAAAGCAAGTGAAACTCACATAGGCCAAACCTTCAGTCTAGGCTAAATCAAGGTCCTGATATAGAAGATCTTTATTTTACTTACAAAACATTGTCCCGAACAATGTGGTGAACTCAAAAGAAGCTTGATAAGTAATTTTATTTCACTGATTCAGCATTACATCTGTGACAGAAGTATCAGACAAAAAAGCTTTGTGAAGCCTGGCAACAAACTCTTGGTGGCAGATAATAGTTACAGTGAGCTCTCAGCTCCTGAGGCAGCACTTGAAAATCAAATTATTTCTGGGTTTCTCCAAAACTTTAAAGTGTTCTTCAGTTTTCAGGTGATTCAGATATTTTCAGCAAAAATAGTCAGTTTTCAACAGGTGTTACACGTTTTTCCCACAAACCATAATACATGGTATATCCTGTGGATATTTACAATTCAATTATTTACAGGCCAAAAAAAAAAAAAAAAAAGGAAAAAGAAGGCATAAAGTTTGATTATGACAAAATCAAGCCTCAAGATACTGGCAATACTTCCGTCTTTGGCTTATAATTTGATTGAAATAAATAGTTATTGATCCTTGCGGATCAATCTGAGAGGGCAAGATTAGGGCTTTAATGACAAAATTTAGGTGACACTTGTTTTCTCAAAGCAAATTTACTTCTAGGTGTCCTCCAATGAGACAAAACAGCATTTTGGTCAGCTGAAACTGGCATAAGATCTGTGGAAAAGAAAATATTTTCCCCTTGCACATGAGAGCTGATTAGGTGGTATATTGAGCTCTTCCTTTCTGTAATTTGACAACATGAGTTTAACGTTACTATATGCTATATGCTATATACAGAGCTACCTTGGCAGACTGTGACAAGTGCCAGATATACCTTCCTCAGATCTTTGTTTTTGCTTGACTCTTGAAAAAAGTTACTGTGCAACCTGAATCTTCTGAATTTTCCAAAAGGACCAACAACAACCATTTGTCATCCCTCAGTCACAGGTTCCCAATAAACTCCCGAGGAGTCATGGGAACATGGCCAAAAAAATATTTTCTTTAGCACCTATGTGGACAGATCAGAGTGCAAAGAAAGGAAACAACATACAGCACTTATTTAGTCTTGGGGAGTGAATTAACGGCATTAGAGGAGAACCAACAACTACCTCACTGAAGAGGAGAGCACATTTCACAGCTTCCGCTGCTGCTACTTTGCAAGTTGACCTCCACCCCAGTTCGTTTGCAGCTGCAGGTTTGACAGATGAGCAATAAAGAGAGTCCAGATAGTGCACAGAACAGACTGCTGCTCGAACAGCACAAAAGCACTTGCCAGGTGACTCTCAAAGGAGGTCACACTTCCAGTCCTTTGATCATTTCATTTCAACAGAGCAAGCAGAGTAAAGCTGGGACACTTTCAAAAGCATACACCTTGGTTTGTTAGACTCTTCCCATTTTCCTCATTCTCTTTTCCTTGCTATTGTTCTTTGTGAGACAGGCTGCATATATTAAACTTTGATAAATGACAAATAAATCTTGCTGTTCACAGAATGACTGTAGAGTTAAGTTCACCTCCACAGCAATATCAGACTGTCTGTCAGATAATTTATCAACAACAAATTCATAAGAGATTTTATACAACTAGATATACGTGTACACATACAAACACATTAAAGACACGTACACCTAATTAGACAAACAGTTTTACAGGATTGTCTCTTGTTTATTTTCACATGCTTTAGAGATTTGACCCTTCTGTCAACATTCTACTATTTAGAGATCCAGACCACACTTTCATAGCTTGGATAGGAAATATTCATGTTGTGCATGACTGCTTTGCTTTCCCTGGCAGACTGAATGTGTTCACTTATCTTTTCCAAAGTGTGGCATCATTTTAATGCTTGATTCATTTTATGTAGTAGTTTACATTGTGAAGCAGTGTGCAAACTTTAATCCTCCCAGTGTCCTCATGAGAAATGAGAGGAAATGTTATCTCTACTTTTCATATAGGGAAAAAGAGCTTTCACAAACACACACCAGTCAAGTTGTAGTAGCTCAGTAAGTTAATCACTGCTAATAATGTGTGACCCATAGAGCCCTTCTTAATTATTTTTAAATATCAGTAAAAGAGATCTAAATCAAGGTATCATTACTTTAGATATGTCATAACCTGTAAACTGCATGCAGGCAATTGCAGAGTTTCAGCTGTCATTATGTCATCCTTTGTGTCCTTATTAGCAAAATGAACAAACGGTGTTCAACAGCAGTACCCAGCTATATGGCTCAACTCACTTCTGGGAACAGTCTAACCTAAACTATTGGACTTTGCACTGAAGCTGCTGAACATCTGCATACTTCATGTCAATTTTGCTACAAGTGAGCTCTGAAGAGAGATGGTGGCGAAATTCTGGAGGTTTGTAGTATCTTAAGTTACTGCAGTAATTTGAGCCTTGACTTAGAGTGATACCGAGTGATACAGCTTTTCCCAATACCACAAAATTAATTATTACCAAAGACAGAATCAGAGGCAACCAGTTTGGGTTCAATATTTCATTGCACATACATCTCCAAGTTGATTCTATAAGTCAGGACTTCACAAAGAGAAAAGTGCAAATTTTCTAGTGCCTTCCAGTAAATTAGAAAAAAACTCTCGAAAAGTATACCTGAGAGTTCTTCCCTACCAATTTTTCTTGTGGAGAGGAAAATATATCTTCTCCATGAAATTATTTTGTAATTTACACAGCTACTTTAAAACTACTTTAAAAGCTGGTGCAGACCTATTTCTGGAAATGACAACAAAGATACAAGTTTGGCCTTCTACATAGTGATTTGTTACATGAAGAAAAGAAAGTGACATTCTGTTTTACAGAATTTTTATCAAAATTTATTTTTATATCATAGTCTATCCAGCTTGTGGGCTTATCCGTACAGAATTTTCATGGTAAGTAATTGCCACCAGAGTTTATATATGATATATAAAACAATGGAGAGTAATTACATAAAACAAAGTAACATAATGTCTTCTATCTTAGAAATATACATTTAAAGAAGAAACCAAGTACCCTGAATTCTTGAAATAAGTGACAGCATTGGAAGGAGGGTGAGGGAAGGTACTATGACTGCATCTACAAGTACGTTTATCAGAATATTGGTGACAAAATTAAATTCTGACTTGCACAGAAATATGAAATTAAATGATCTATATTTATTGCCATGCAAAATGCATGTAGAGGATAGAGTGTACTGTATATATTTTACAGTGTAATAAATGATGACAAAGGGGAGCCAGGCATTGCTTCACCGTAAAACACATTCAGGATGAGTATAATAAGGCATTTACAGAACACGGTGTAAGAGTCAGAACATTTTTATGCAACTGGAAATTAAATGTCATCTAAAAGTACAGGACAGCCCCACAGCAAATTGACCATTAGAGAAACGCAACCAAAACATTAGAGTTGATGAAATCAAGCCAACAGTAGAGTCAGCAAAGAAGCCAGTCATAAAGTCCACCAGAGCCATGCCTATGGTTGTCATGTTTTCCTTTTTTTGTCAAGGTTATTTTCAAGGAAATACAACTATATGTGGTCCATACAGTAAGTGTAGTCAAAGGATGGGTTTTAATTTTAGGAAGGAGAATCAGGTGTACATGGAAGGGTCAATAGAAAAAGATACACTTCTGAAAGCAATTCCTGACTTCAAGTAATAAAACAGTAGGAGAAAATGACAAATAAAATTGCATCAGGACTCAAATAAAATTGCTGGTAGGATTTAAAATAGTGGGGAGTTTGGGGGGATTTTTTCCCAGCATAAGAAAGATGAAGAATAAAATAAAATCTGAATTTACAGAACATAGATTGTTCAAGTTTATCCCAAGCAAGCCTGTATAGAATTATCGGATTATTTTTAGATTGGGAATTTAAATAGACATGATATATTTGGATTTCATGAAGATGCTTTGGATAGGTCTATATAGGAAGTGATGGAGAATCAAGAAAGTGAAGGAAATCAAGAAGAAAAGATTATTTGAGACTAAAATAATAGAGGTGGAAAGAAACCTGATAGTAAAATTTGCAAATGCATGCATTTAGGAATTAAGAATTTCTGTTAAAAGCTGAATCCATCTTTTGGAGGAGGCAAAAGAGGCAATCCTGTCATATTTGTCAATATCATTAGTCTGGGAAAAAAAATAATCCACAGATATGATTCTAGAAACTCACATGTGAAGTATTTGTAGTGGATAGAGTGAACTGTTAATAACATTTTAGAGGCCACTGAGGTCATTCAGAATTCGGAATACAAATTTTGCTCATCAATGAAGAGAATCCTTATTGCTTCTTTCATTAAAACTGCTAGAAGGGAAACAAAATTTTACTAGGCTGCTTGGCAGATTGCAGAGCCAATTAGATAAGACAACACAAGATATTTATATATGCATGGGTTCAAATAAGCGTATGTTTGCTTTTCCTGTAATGCACTGTGGGTGGATGTGAGTCAACTTCAGTCAGATGATCTGGTCAACTTTAATTCTCCCTGTGTTTACTAACACAGATTTCAAGTTTCTGATTGCATATTGCTCTTTCCACAGAACTCCTGCCTCATTCAAAGCACACAATGAATAATGGTTCTGAATGAGTAATTGCAGTATTAAAAAATGGTTTTCACCCTCAGTCAGTGTGTATTTCCATGTATTATTTACAGCTCACCATTCAAACTTCTGCACTAAATACAGAAGTACCAATTTCCACCTGGACTTCTTCATTGCATATTCATTCAAAGGAATGTTACACAAAGATTAATCAGTTTATCTTTTATAAGACCCTTTTAATAAATTTCGTGTGTTTCAGAGTGTGAGTTGCTTGAAAATAAGAAATATCCATCAGTAACTTGAGAAAATCCTGGAGGTTTAGCATCAAGATTCCAGACTACTTCTATAACCACAAAACTTCCTGCTTTGTGGATTACAAATTTCTCAGTTTTCTAACAAGCAAAGCAACAGTCCTTTGTCCAATAACCTTAGGTATTATAAAACTATGATTCATTCCATACAGCAGTCTCCATTCCTCCTGAATGAGGCAGGACTTCTGTGAACATTTACAAAAAAAACAAGCAAGCGATCTTGTTGCACCATTTCCTAACTTGAGTGTTTTCCACAGAAAAGCAAAACCGATAACATATATATGTATAAATTATCTGAATCTTAAGTGGAGTTCAGGTAAATATTTTTCGTTTTCCCTGAAGCTACATAAGGAAATTCTGATTCTGCAAAATTCCTCCAGAAATATTTGGTATTATATTCAGAATGCCTTTATTAGTTGAGTATAGATGGCTAATTTCAAATGTAAGAAAGCATTTGAATTTTAAGCAAAGAATCAGCAACACATCAAGTACAAGATCCATTAATAGTAGTTTGTCATTAGTTAACACTCTAAGTCTGTATTAATCTTTGGGCATCAAAACTCATTTCCACGGGGAAGTTATTTGAACTGGGAAATTAATAAGGATCACTGAGCTTCAGAGCTACGTAATGTTGCTAGTAAAAATACCAAGTTTGGACGTAGCATTGTTTCAGATGTTGCCTCGCTCTCCGAGGCAATATGCTTACTTAGCATTCAGCATGAACGATGGATAAATGGGACTGATCAATATTTTCTGACAAAACAGATTCTCTGTGTATAATTGTTTTTTAACACATACATTTTTTTTTTCATGAAGTATATGGTTTTCATAGAAAGTATGAGGATTTTTTTTTTTTTTTATGAAACAAACAAACATATGAAATATTCAGATTTGGATGCCATGATAGAATGCATCAATTAGGTAAGTTTCAGTTCAGTTTTAACTTTCTGTCACAGTTCAGAGTTCAGACAGAAAATTCTGATATTTTCTGTTTGCAGAAAAGAGAAAAACATAGAAATACCTTTATACAGAATTTGAGAGAGAAAACATTATAAAATGTTAGCCACTGATGGGCATTAGTGCTGGCTTTTGCAAGGTATTCTCTGTCCAGTAAGAGTTTGCACCATATGAATAACTTACAGAAACTGCCTTTATCCACTGAGAAATGTCTTAGTCTAAGTGTACTGGTACAGTTAAAAAAAGGCAGGGAAGCCTTTCTTCCCTGAAGCACATCCACATGTTCAGTACCTTTACTGAAATTGTCTGTGAGTGATTCCCCAACTGCCTAGATTTTTTTCATCACTTTACAGTTCAAATGCCCTACGGATGTCTGAAAACAGCAGGATGGATGTAGAGCGGAGTTTATCATGTAGAAAAAGAAAGCTGTTTTGACACATCTATGTTCAATCAAAGAGGGCATCCTTCTGGTGAGAAAAAGCACTTGTTCAGGTAGAATGAATTAGCCTGCTATTGGAAGCATGCTAGCCCTGGGAATTTGTCTGGGGACAATCACAGCAATAACTATGGATCTAACTGATGTTGTCCTGATGCTGAACTGAGTTAAACTCCTCATACAGAAGAGTATGACACAGGAAAAAAAAAAAAAGAGAGAGATTTCTCCACCGCCAGCACCACCCAACTCTCCCTCCCCTTTCCTTACCAGTTTAGATATCACTAGTGATTTCCAAATTTCAGTTCAGATCTAGGCAAAATTTAGAAGAAAACAAACAAACGAATAAACAAATGCAATACAGGCCTAAGCAACTTTCAGAAAGTCAGTGATATGCTTGAGAAAGTGATCTTTAAAGTCACAGGACTATTTCTATGGCATTGTGGTCTCATATTGTTGACAAACCTGCACTAGCTTTCAGACTTGAGTCTTCAATGAAAAAAAAAAAAAATCCATGAAATTATGATTTACCTCAAATACTTTTAGCTTAAAAAAATGTCTAGGTTCAACTGCCAGGTTATCATCTATCCTTTCCTTTAACCGGGCTTATTTTAGAGTTTACAGTCCCTGAGCAGTCCCTGAAACAGAAGGATGTCTGCTCAGCACTGGTATTTACCTGAGACCCTTTGTTTCTAGGAATTCATTGCTCTCTGCAGTGTATCTCAGGTTATATTTGGCTGGATAGGTCTCCCAACAAAGAAGTGTCCCCTAAGATACTTCTCAAACTATGGATGGGCACTAGACCAGCTCAGAAGTGGTCAATGAATTGTTGACTCTCCATGGAGATTGTTTCAGTCTATGGGGAGTTGGGGTGGGGGAGTGGAGGGCAGGGGATGAAAGAACTGATTTATTTTCATCTGCATTGAAGTAGGTGTGAAGCAGAATTTACAAACCAGAGAATGGAGCATTTAAATTCCAAATGTTTTGAGGGAACATGCTTTTCCTTTTCACAGACTACAGGATGCATGCTAACACAGCCAACCACTGGGTTTGACTGACAGATGCCTGCTAGTAGCATTACATCTCAGTTGTTATTTCTACTGTTCTTTACAGCCGATCTTCTACACTAGAAGTGGCTGGATATCTCAGTCTCAGCTGGCAGTCCTTATACATGGCCTCAGGGGAAAATAGAATAAGGAGAAGAAGGTCTGATCAAATGAATTATATGCAAGTTATGGAATTAAACTCTGACTTCACTGTAAGTCTGATCAACATGAGTCTAAATGAGAGCATCTCCTTGGTGAAACTACCACTCTCTACTGCTCCAGCTCGACTAGTTTTATCTCACTGCATTACACCTTTATTTACAACAACTCATTGATGCTTATCCCTGTCCAAAGCATGTACATGGTATAAATGTAGAAATTATTGGCACGCGGCATCCTCAAATCTTTGTTCCTGAACCAACCATGAAAATACCCCTTCTCCTATCCTGTGCCATTCCTTTTGCTTGTCCAGGATTCCTCACCCAGCTGTGCAAGAGAATTTGTTTTTAGATACTGCAGCATTTAACAACCCCCGGCTTAGATTGAGTTTTGACAACTAAAGCTGCGCACTACCACATAACTCAAATGTGTGCAAAGTCTGGCCCTTCCGTACATTTGTCTTCAGTTGCCAGGAAACGTTGGCAGATTCTCCTACCCCTTTGGGCTCATCTTCACCTGGATCTCCAGCAAAACTCTTCTCACTTTCAGCCAACAGGTGTCAAAAGCATAATCCATAATTTTTTAGGACTTCAGACAATGGGTTTGCAACATACAAGTTTTCTTAAGTGATTATGACAGATCTAATGTGTGCCTTCTGAAAATTCAGCAAAGAGCTGATCTGTAAACTCAATGGAATCTCATTGAAAGCCAAGTAGACCCAGAAATAATTTGCATCAGGTACTTGTAAAAAGGCATTTTATTACTTTTATGGGGTATTAACCAATTAGGATTCATGACTGCATAATAAGGAAGGTGTGTAGTACCAAACAGGAGATTACCTTGCACAAATGTAATCTGACTTCAGCATGCACAGAATTTGCATTTTCTAAATTATTTTATAAATCCTGTAATTGTAGGACAATGCAACTCATCTTCTCACATGTAACTCATCTCCCTTATGCAAAACAGATTTTGTAAGGATATAACTTTCAGCTATCAACAGCAAATGCTTCATATATCATCTTAGCCTCTCAACGTCTTGTTAAGAAGCTTCCTTCTTGTACATGTGTAAAGATGCCCACTGTTCAAAGCTGTTTTGCTGCACAACTGTGCATATTTTGTGTTGTGGTTGGATAAGATATCACTAACATCTTGCATTTTTTTCATATTTCAACTGGGGGTTTAAGAGTGCTTTACATCCTTTACAAACGCTTTAATGTGCTTTACAAAGATGAGAAAAAAAATTACAAATAGGGTGATGGAAACCTGAACTGTCCAGATGACCTCTCTGACAAGGAAAAGAAACACATATATATTTTTTTCTAGTTCTCTGTCTGAGCTATCAAGACATTTTTTTACTATCCTGAGAGAACTCAGGCCTAAGAAATGCATTGCCATACCATACAGTTTGTGTATTTCAGCATTTGCTTTCAGCTGAGCTGGAAGTGATACATAACTTATCAATACTAGTCAACATTCAGTTGAATTGCTGTTTGGTGAGGCCTCACCAGGGCTGAGTAGAGGGGGAGGATCACCCCCCTCGACCTGCAGGCAACACTCTTCTGAATGCACCCCAGGATACCATCGGCCTTCTAGGCCACAAGGGCACATTGCTGGCTCATGGTTAACCTAATGTTTTCAGTGTCATCAGCTAACAAGCATGATATAACTCAAACTAACTATAATTTCTAGATTATACTTCCTGCATATCCTCAAACTCTCCTGAGTAAATATCTCTAAGAAATTCAATTTGAGATAAAGGGTGAGAAAAGGAAAAAATGAGCTTTGTCAAAACCAAATTTATAACAGAATCACAGAATCTTTT
>VXAA01002841.1:0-99505 GCA_013399115.1 Anseranas semipalmata
GTAATATTCTACATTTTATTCCATTTTAATTTGTTTTACACTTTTAACATGTAATATTATACTTCAATACTTAAAGAATTTCAAAAGCACTTACTTCAACTTTATCAGAACAACTGTCTAGCAAAGTCTCTTTGCTATTTTTAAACCTACATATTTTAGTAATTTTTGCTTCAGAAAAAAAGATTTTGAGATCTTGGTTCTCTACCACATGCCACTGTTCAGCAGGAAACTTACTCTGCCTGCAAGTCTGTCTTTTTGGTTATTTAGAGTCTCACTGACAATCTGAATTGTCAATGGAATGTATTCATTCATTTATATCAACAGTATTGTCCCTGTCTGCTTTGTTTTCCTCTGAGTCCTTATTTTTTCATCAGCAGCTTGGAAGTGAATCAGTGTCTGCTTATTTTCTAAGGACGCTGTAAAGGGAAGGGCTGCTAATTGTCTCATAAAAATATTTGTCAGGAAAACATGTTTGTTTTAAAATGTACTTTTATCCATGAATGATCTCATGCCTTAAAATTTTCATCTTTGAGGCATGTTTAAAATCTCACAATGTCCAGAATGTTATTATACAGCCAGGTGGGCTATAAAACCTAATGATGGATTCAGAGTTTGTCCACGCTGACCCTTCCTTATCTGCCCATGTCTTCTCATTTCTTGGATGTCAAACAGTAATAAGAAAAAAAAAAGATTTCAATAGTGTTTGAGTAATGTTTAATTCCAGTATTAGGAAGTCTGTAAAAATACAAAAATAAATAGAATACCCACTGAAACAGGCAGATAAGTATCAGAAGGCTGTTGTTGGGTTCTGATAGCTTCTGGTAGTCTCTTTGTTTCACTGAATAAAGAAAATATTTGTTTAAAATTTTGAAATATTTGTTTGAATTTTCAGAATTTCTCATAAGGAGCAGGGATGCAAACAGTTGTCCATTAAAGAGGAACCAGAGCCATTTAATTTCAAGAAAATGGGTCCATTTGCTTTCACATTGATGCTTGTCCACCTAAGAGATGACTCTTTTGGAATAGATGAAGATATAGCAGAATAAAAGTTGCATGAATTAGAAAAAAGACACATTTGACCCACTGCTGTATGAAGAAAATGTTAATTGACCAAATCTATCAAAGCACAGGATAACACTGAACCAGAAGTTTCACAAGACAAGATAGTAAAAGATTTTTAAAAAGACCTCTGTTAATCCTTTTTCTCTTTTCCCAAACATAGTGAAAACCGCACTATTTTGTGTTTGCAAATCATTATTCAATAAAAGTGGAGACTAATGGAAATTTAAAAAGTATGTCTGTTTTTTCTCAATACAGAAACTTCTCAGCAAGGTATGGTGTTGCTTTTAAGGTATTTCTAACTACAAAGCCCTATATTTGTGTTTCTTCGTTTGTGAATAAAGGTCATTGAGATGGTGGAGAATGACACCTACTATAACAGAGTCATTAAACAGTGGGTAGTAACATCTCCTTTTGTTATACACACAAACAAAAATAGTAACATTTGTTTGGGAAAGGTCCCTCAAGCTTGATGTTTCTTGCATCACATGTACAAGTGCAATGGATACTAGAATTTATTTGTGTCTTTTAATAAGGCTAAGAAGTACATTGTCTACTGATGTGATGACTGAGTTTCATTTGTATGATCTGAAAGATAAGTAAAACTGTATACCTGGTTTGTTTCCTATTCTGCTTAATGCAAGTATTGCTTTCTAAACCAGCACAAATTCTGAACTGAAGGTGGACAGTAGTTCAGGGAGATATAAAAGAATGTTTTACAAATGAAAAACACTTTAATTTTTGTGTTCATCTCCATAAAAACCCTTTGAAAATTAGAAAATAAAAAATAAAAAAATAAAGAGAGAGAGAAGAAAAAAAGGAAAAAATGTTTTGGACAAGAAAAAATACATTTGACACAGAGAGAAAATTAACATACTCTTACACTGTATTCTAAGCATCACTGCAGTTTGTATAGGTCACCTGGCTTTAAGCTAGCATTTGGCATTGATAACAGTGTAGTCACAACACTATTAAAAGTGCACCATGAACTCACAGCACCATTGGGATCCTTAAAACCCTTGCAGGTCTTTGGACGAGCACTTGAGCCACAGGCACAGTGAGCTCTGTGCTGCTGCCAGATACATGGACAGCTGTCCCTCCCCTAGCTAGTTTAAAGCTTTGAGTAATAGCATTAACAAGGTCCTGTGGATCTCAGTCTTTTTAGTGTACCAATGAGAGGCAACTTGATTGCACTGCATAAATTCTTCCTTCGGAGAAAAGAGTTGCACTGAAAGTATAAAATATTATGGTTGGGAGTTGAACATGGGAAAAACATTTGAATACTTGGGTGATAGACTTTCAAAAAAATCTGCTTGAAGTTGTGTTCAAATAAAAACTTGAAGCCCTTCTGAAGTTTATGCTTTAGTCAAGCACACTGTACCTGGGCTCACTATGAAGGTGACTGAACACAAGTGATTGGTACCTAGAGCTGAGTTTAGGTACCTTAGGTGTACATGTTGTGAGATAATGTCATCTAATGGCATAGTGGTCGTCCAAACCTGATCCTCTGAATAGAGCCTTTCAGATATATTATTTGCAGCTTACTTCATCACATAGTGTTAATTTATCTGTAGTGGTTGCAGTGGGGTGATAGTGCACAGAATTTGTTGTATATGTAAGTAGTCCAGTAAGGTTTCGTCAGGGAATGGAGATTTTTCCTATTGGAAATTGCAAGTTGTTCAAAACTGAACCCTGGTTTCACTTCCCACCCCCCCAAAAAGAAACTAAATGATTTAGGGCAAAGACAGCTAAAAACCAAAAGCATTTGACCAAAAGTATGTCAGGAATGCAGTGGAATAGCTCTGTGGGGTGTAACATCATGTGTTAGTGCCAACTGGAACACTCAAGAAAATATTCAGCAGTGCTGGTGCAAGACCATCACCAAGTCCTACCAAAATTTCACCTCTGTGATGAAAGGAACGACATGTTGGAATGGATGCAAGCTAGAGCTGCATCATTTATTTTAAACTGATGCAAGTAGTCACCACATTATTCACAGTATTTGCAGTTACAGTAGTCACCAGTACTTATTTAAATAAATAATAATAATAATAATAATTTAAAAAAAAGCTATGTTTTGTAATGTCTTCTCCCAGTTTCCTCATAAATACAATTAAGACAAACCGAGTGAATTGTGAGAAATATAACTGAGGGCACACACTGTTGTCTGTTCCTGAGGGAAGTAACATGAACTTTCATCCTAAATCAGATTAGAGGCAACAATTTAACACAAGGTCAAAAACATGGAAACTCATTCCCAGACTGTTTTGGCTTGTACAAGTTAAACTTCTGAGAGCAGAAGGCTTTGCTGTATCCACACTCGAGGCAGATTTCTCTGGGAGATGCACCACCTTAAATGCCACCCTGCCATGTCTTGCAGAGTTGGTAGCATTCCCTGAGCACAGTTCTACTTGGAAGAATAAACTGGGTCTTTTTTTTCTTGGAGATGTTACTGAACCAAGGTCCAAGTTGGTGCTAGAGATGTTAGGTGGCAGAGGGCACAGTGTTTTTCCCAGGTGAGATGTAAAATTAATACTGGGGTTGTTAAATAGCTGATGGTATTTTTTTTTTTTTTGGTGAGATTAAAAGGCTTAACTACAGCATCCTAGCCAGATTCTGACTCAGCTCATTACATCATAAACTCATAAAGTTCATCCTGTAGAAAGTATTATATCCTTCCTCTCTCTCCTCAGCTGTTTGTTAAGTGTCACTGTGCCATGCAGCTGCCGTACCCCATTAAGTAGATGGTTTAAGTGATACTTATAAAAAATGTGGTATTCAATAACACAGCAAGGTTACTTTGTGGTTCTGGATTAACCCTAAGGGATTTTCCTTCTATTTTATACCTGTTCCTTCACGGTCTTATTTCTCTCTCTTATCCCTCTTCCTAAAGCTTTCAGCTGTTTTCCCAGTTTTACTCTCCCATCCTGCCTTCATTCCCTCCCTCATTTCCATTTTCCAGTGCTTCATCTTACTATGCAGTGCTTAGTGGTCTAGCCCCGAGAAACAAATTGTTTCCAGGGGAATAAAATAAGAACAAAACCAAAGACAAAACCAAAGAAAACAAAAACAAAAACAAAAACACAGTTATTTTTCTATCTCTCGTGTTTGTTAAAAAGTATGTTTTTCACTTTCATGGTTTCAGGGAAAACGTGATAATGTGATCCCAGTGAGTGCTTCCGGTAAACTCAAAATCCAGAATTTTAAAGATCCTGATTTATAATCTTGGGTTGTGACTTTGGCAGGTATGACTTACTATTTTTGAACTAGATGTTTTTTTTTTCTAACAGATTCCTTTGGGGCATAAGTGTACTTTCTTCCACTGACTCCTGTCTCCTCATAGAAAACTTTGTAGAAAATTGCAGTTTATCACCCAGCTGCTTATGAAGCGATACCTGTTCCTTTTCTTACACTTGCACATCCAGACACCTGACAAATTCCTCAAGCCAAGTTGTCCATCCCATCTTGAATTTTGACACAGGGTCTCAGCCTGGCACAGCATTTTACTGATTTGCACTTAAAACGATGAAGCAGTCAGGCTGGAACTCAATTTGAGACTGATGCCTCTCATCCAGCGGCTTGCACATAGCTGATGAGGACCCATCAGTATGGTACGGTACTTACGGTATCTTATACACGTTCGCAGTGCTGCCACAAGGACGCAGCTATGGTCCCTGTGTTGCATCTGCCACAACTCTCAGATTTCAATGGAACTTCATGGACAATGTATCTCCAGGTACCTACACAGATTAGCGTCAACACAAAGAAACTTCACAAAGTCTAATACCTTGTTTTTTTTTTTACCCCAAATCCAAGATGGGCCCACAGCAAGACAAATACAAGTGGTTACAATATCGAGCACCACTAAGACATCAGAGTCCATCAGGATTTTTTCTTGAAGTGTGAATCAGAAGACGTGAATTCCAGTTATGACTTTGTTATAGATCTATTCTGTGTCCCAGGATGAAACGCCTGTCCTTGAAAGCAGAAGCTTGCCAGGGAAGCTACTGTTTCCCTTACTGTTTTTACACAGCATGTAGAATAATGTAGTTCATACTATAAATAGATAAACAGACAGGATAAAAAATTATACACAGTTTATCACAGGTATCATAAGTCTAAGAGCTCATCTTAAGTGTGTTACAGGAAAAAGCTGAGTAAATGTGTTTCTTACAACAGTTTTATAAAGTACTTCGAGAAATTGAGATAAAAATTATGTTAAACAAAAAATAATTTTAATGTAGGATCCTGTTAAAGTTCTGAGGTAAAATACAACCCTTATAAGATATTTTATAATGCACTTTTTTTTTGTGGAAATGCACCTTTTTTTCTTGTTCCTCAGCAGAAATATGTAACCATTTTAGCATAATATATATTGCACATGCAAGTTATTGATAATAAAATGAAAGCAACCACCTGTAAATAATCTAGCTAAATTAAGGTGAGTTTCTTTTTATTTTAATTCACTCTGAATTGTAATAATAAATGTCAATCATTCTGGTCTCCATACCTGCCACCTAAAAATCTCAATTTACTGACATTTTAAGAATTGTTTTCTGTAACATTTGTAATGTTGATCAAAGTAATTTACAAGAAGCAGGACTAGAAACAGATTTCCTCTTTCTGCTGCAATCCTTGCATCTACTTTAAGAGCACCTTGCTCTTCACATTAGCTGACTACCTTGATTTTCCTTTCTCTAGTTTCTGAAACACCTCTGGATGCATATAGCCTCACAAAATGTTCGGTGCTAATACCACCAGCCATTTGGCATCCCTGGGGAGGTAAATGGGAACTCTCTCTTCCTGGATTCCTCAGTATCCTATCCTCCTGGCAAGCTGAGGACCTGCAGGTTGTGTCTGGTACCAGTGTGAATGAATGGGGCTAAGGGCTGCTCATTTGTGGCATGGCCTTCTTCATGATGTTGGCCCATGCCCAATAGCACACTTGAATAATTTCCAGGCTTGGTTTGGGGCAATAATACAGTGCATATATGGAGTATAATTACTCTTCTTCCTCCTTGAAGCACTATGTTGAAATATTTTCTGATTACCAGGTATTTTTATTAACACAACATCTATATAGTTCAACTACAGGCTGGCACTTTCTTGTTGGAAATATGTTTATGTGCCCAGACAGACACTAAGAAAATTGGGAGAAATGTAATACATGAGAATGAGTGGTGAAACTTGCTGCTTTAACAAGTTGGAAATGAAAACATAATGTAGTACACAACTCATTAATTAATTTTATTGCAACTTTATGCCAATTTTTTTTTTTAATATAAAAACATTTTAGATGTTTTTATTGGATTAGGAATTACTTTAGGAGATTATGTTAAAAATATGATGGTGTTTGCTTATTCTCACAGTAGATGTAAAATTTAAATGGTCTTATTTTAATATGTATTTCTTCCATAATTTAGCTTTTGCCATTTGGCAAACTCTTTAGAGTCAAACATTTGGCATAAAATCAAGTCTAACTCTTTGCAGTCAGAGATTAATGATCTGTCCATAAATTTTCTTTACTGTATGGCTGAATTCCTTAGTATCAAATGCTTCCACTTACTAATGTTACTTTAGCAGTTTGTAAATGACATTAACAAATAACAGTCATTTTATGGTGGTCCTATGGCACAACTAACTCCTGCAATGCTACCACATCTTCTTTCTTGCAATTAGAAGAAATATTTTAATCCAAACAGTACATCTGTCAGAGAACTGTCAAAAAGAAAAGGCTAATAGGAATATCCACTGCATATCCTTTCATATTCTCTGAAAGAATCTCATCACATGTATGGATTTAGTGAACATGCACTGTCAGTTGATGCAAGAAGAATTAGCAGTCATGCAAGTGTTTTCATTGATTTAGACAGGGATCAAGAGGAGACTCTGTACCACTACTGTTTTCCTCTTTTTCTTCCAGCCACAGAGAGCCTCTGTTCTCAGATGAGGCCTGTGTGTCAATTCATAAAAAGGGAAGCCATCTCTGGTGTCGCTGTATAATGTTCAGTTTTGATAAACATTTAATTGATCCAAGTCTTTACCTCATTCTTGAAATGTGCCATGTTGTATCACATAGGACACCTGATATTTGATACCTGAAATCTTTAGTTATGTGAAGAATATAGCAATAAATAAAGATAAATTAAATGTAGTGGTTAAAGTAAAATTTTAACATAGCCCATTTCTGCTGTAGAAATAAAAGTTCTGTTGACTTCAACTGAATTCTTTTCTAAAGGAAAAATTGAATTCTTGGGCTCCTTCTATAACTTATTTGGTCAAAACTACCATATTCTAGCTGAAGCAGTAAAAAGCTTAACTGTATTCAGTTAGATGCAATTGTGAAGATATTCTTGGCTTCCAGTTTTTAGAATTGAATTGAATCAAATCAAAACAAATCAAATCGAACCAAATCGAATAGTTCAGCTGGAAGAGACCTTCAAAGATGATCAAGTCCAACTGCCTGACCACTTTAGGGCTAACCAAAAGTTAAAGCATGTTATTGTGGGCATTATCCAAATGTGGCTTGAACACTGACAGGCATGGGGCATCAACCACCCCACTAGGAAGCCTGTTCCAGTGTTAGACCACCCTTACGGTAAAGAAATTTTTCCTAATGTCCAGTCTGAAGCTCCCCTGGCACAGCTTTGTGCCATTCCCTCGTGTGCTGTTATCAGTGACTGGGGAGAGGAGACGCTTCCGTCTCCATTCCCCCTCCTCATGAAGCTGCAGAGAGCAATGAGGTCACCTCTTGGCCTCCTCTTCTCCAGACTTGACAAACCAAGTGTCCTCAGCCTCTCCTCATAGGACATGCCCTCCAGCCCTTTTACCAGCTTTGTTACCCTCCTCTGGATGCTTTCAAGGACCTTAACATCCTTTCAAGGACCTTAACAGCCCACAACTGCTCCACAATATTCAAGGTGAGGCCATACACATGGTAAATATAATGGGAGGATCACCTCTTTTGACCAGCTGGCTATGTTGTGTTCAATGCACCCCAAATTGAAGTTTGCCCTCTTGGCTGCCAGGGCACACTGCTGGCTCATGTTGGGCCTACTGTCAAGCAGCACCCATAGATCCCCTTCTGCAGAGGTGAAAGGAACCATCATACCATTAGGAATTCTTCCATGCATTCCTAAATAGTTATGAACCACCTATGAAGGCTCACAAAAAGAGTTCAGAGACTGTTCCACTGAGTTAGTGATACTCTGCACCCATCAGGATCAGGTCATGTGCGTGGGTCAGAAGTTAGAATCATTTTTTATAGCACTGCAGGTGTGCACAACTACACAGTCATTGGCAGGGTAAGGTAAATGCCTGTGGTGTTTGACAGAATCTCTTTGCAAAACATGAATGGCAGTGTAATCTCATTATGTTGACAAAGCAGTTCTTTTGATGCCTGTGTTAACACTATTTAACATTAAAAATAATTTAGTACAATATTTGAATTACTTATTTCTTCTTTAACTTCTTATAATTCATATGTCTGCTTTAATATTTTGGAATCTTATGGCTTGTTTATACAGTAATTAATTTCTAACTGTCCATTTTGCTACATGCATTTAGTTTCACAGTTTTTAATCTGAAGTTAAAGTACTTTGGTCTACTGCATTTTAAAATAATTTTTTTTTTTTTCCGTATTGGTTCTACAGGCTAACATGTAGTTACAGATGTTGTTGAATTCTATTTTTTTTTTGTTTTTGTTTTTGTGGAATATTTTTCCTTATGCTTTTATTTCTCACTCAAGAAACCACATTGTATTTGCAGAAGACAATCTCATTCCCAAGGCATTTATACAGACCTTTTTTTTTTTTTTTTTTTTTTTTTAACTCTGTGTGCAAGGAAACAAATGCCAATGCCTGAAAGGTTTCCACATCATGTAGCTCCATCAAAAGAGAAAGAAATGCAGCGACTCTTGGAAGGTGGAGATTCCTTGAAGAATACATATGGACTGCAGAGAACTAGCAGAACTATTTTGATATGTAGAATTCAGCATGCCTGCAGACTGATTGTGCCTGTGGCATCCTGGAAGGATGATTTCTGCTTGGGATATGGCTATATGAATGGAAATGCATTGAGACAGAAAACTTGAACATAAACTTGAAAGAACATTGTAGCATTTGTGCAACAACAAACAGCCTTCTCAGAAATAATTTGCTTGTGTAGGGAAGAAATTACTCTGGTTTGGAACTGGGATAACAGATTAAAGGGTTAGATGGTCAAAAATCTGTTTGCCTAGGGACATCTAGAATTTTCCCAGAATAACCTGTTTATAACTCTGTTGCCTTAGAAATAGGGAAACTTACTTGGATAATGTCTACAAGCTGGTAAAATCCTAACTCTTCAAATTTAACTGTAGAACTCCCATTGGAGTCAATGATACCAATATTTTAACTTAAGGATATACCAGGAAAAATAAATTTTACTGTTAAAGCATGGCTTTCTTAATGTATTTCAATTCAGATTTCATTGGACCTCACACAAACATGACTGATGGAATAGCTTTAATTAGCTGTCAAAAATACGTTTCCAACATGTTTTCATAAAAATGTGCTTTCAAGCACATTTTCAAGTGTGCATTTTTTCTACATTTTTTGTTGCATATGATATTTGTGCAATGGTGCTTGATCTATCAATATCTAAACAAGATTTTATTATTTTTTAAGCTACTTCACTGAAGTAATGTTCTGAAGCTTTTAAATAACTTAAAATATATATGTGGAGGAAATCCTGGACTTCCTGCAGTCAACAGAAATTCTACTACTGATTTCAACAAGGGCAGAATATCACTTTTCTTGTCTGAAGTATTATGCATTCTTTCAACCAAATGCAGAAAGACTATTCCTATAACTTTCTACTCTTTTTTTATTACCATTTGTATCAAACAGTATCTGAAAGATCATTAGCAGAAACAGCTCTGATCTCAATATATATTTCCTGTGAGTATATGTAGTGCAGTGTAATTCGTGTGCTAAATTTGAAATATTAAGTGTACAGTGTATATAGGATTTTCAAAAGCACTTCAAACTACTTATAAGTCTTTCCTTTGAAATTACTGGAATTTTTACTTTGACATAATTTGGATCAGGGTTAGAAACAAGGCTGAGTGCTTTTGAAGATTCCAGACTATGACTAAGTTGGCATATGATACAGCTCCATTCCCTTTGATGTTGATAAAAAATCTTTTATTTACTTCAGTGGAGCTTGGTGGTTATGTCATGAAATTTATAGTGGCTCAAAATTTTATACGTACTGGAAGCTGAAGTTTTAGTGATTTGTAAGATCTAAACAAATAACAAAATGTTGATCTATTTTCAGAGAATAACATTTTAAAAGCAATTATATAGACTTCTTTGGAATTAGTTATATCATAATATACTGTTGGATATGAATAAGGCTGTTAGAATCAGCTTCAAAGAGAGAAAAGAAAACAATATTTATCTTGTAAAGTGTATAGAAGTACTGACTACACCAGCCAACCAACAGTTTTTCTCCATTAAATATACGTAATATTACAGAGAGAAATGAATGGCACAAGTATGAAATTAACATTTGCAGTGTTCTTTTTTTTTTTTAACCAGAAACAGTGGGCCCAATAAACATTTAAAATACATAATGATTACTTTACTCTTTTTAGTGCAGTGCAGAAAGGTGGCATGTACAACTGCAGCAGTTACGGATTATGGCTTGTAAAAATATTATGGCAGGAACGCAGTCATTTAACCATTTTTACTGCTTGTTGTTGCATTATGTAAGTTTCGTATAGGCAAGTTTCATGTGTGTAAAAATTCATATAAAATTTCCATTACACCTGTTAAACTTATGAAAACATTGTCCTGTTCAAGATAATTATGTTTTTCTTTACATACGAAATCGATTTTAGCTGCTTTGGAATTATTTAATTCAGTAGGTATACTCCATTTTTTGTACCCATGTATGAAATATAACACTGGGTCTAATGCTCAACTAAGGATGTTTTGTTTGCGAAAAACTATAAGCTTAACTGACCTTCAGTTAGATGATTTTGCATCCTTTCCTGCAATTTTCTCACCTCCTGTGATGTGCAGGCTAATACCTGCTTTGAGCTGGATTGAAGACTAGCCAATAAGTGCCTTAAAAAGAAATATATATATATATATATATATATGTATATATTAATTCTTACCACCTTTTGTACAGTCATTTAAAGGATTCTGGTGAAATGGAGCAGGATTATCCTTACATCTTAAAAAGGGAATTGAATCACAGATAATCACAGAATCATTGAACATCCTGAGTTGGAAGGGACCCACAAGAATCACTGAGTCCAACTCCTGCCTCCACACAAGAACACTCGAAACTCAGACCACGTCTGCGAGCGTTGTCCAAACGCTTCTTGAACTCCAGCAGGCCTGGTGGTGTGACCACTGCCCTGGGAAGCCTGTGCCAGTGCCCGACCACCCTCTCGGTGAAGAACCTTTTCCTAACACCCAGCCTGAACCTCCCCTGTCACAGCTCCATGCCGTTCCCTCGGGTCCTGTCGCTGTCACCAGCGAGCAGAGATCAGCGCCTGCCCCTCCGCTCCCCTCGTGAGGAAGCTGCAGGCCGCCATGAGGCCTCCCCTCAGTCTCCTCTTCTCTGGGCTGAACAAACCAAGTGACCTCAGCCGCTCCTCATACGTAATGAAGTTAGTTGAACTTTCTGGTCAGTTAAATTGCCCAGGAGGAAAGACAGACTGTCTGCTTCATCACTTCCTGTCCCAGACAAGATGAATGCAGACTGTAGGTTTCTAAATTTAAGGTGGAGCATCACCAGGACCTTCAGGCACCTACATTTACATAGCCTTAGTATTTTTGAACCCCACGTTCCCCATGTGCCCCATTACCATTTAGCTTTTAGTGATTAAGAGTCAGCCTAGGCTTTGTCCAAATTTCCAGAGAGGTGCAGTCCACCAGGTCTGCTCAGAACACACTTATTACACAGGACACATTCCACATAAATATATGTGTAAATAAACATCCATTGCCATTGTAAAAGAATTTTTGCTGATTACTATTTTCCCTACTTTCTTTTGTATAATAACTGACTTTCCAAAATACTTACCCAGAAAGTAAAAGCCCTGCATTCAGCTTCATCTTGACCTGAGAAGATTTAAATCAACAGTTCCCTGAACATTGCCTATATAACCCACAGCTAAGGATTATGACTGTCAAGTCCTACGCACAGCTATTAGCAGCCAATATTTTATCATCTCCTCACAGATCTTGTTGCCAGTCTTATGCCTTATTTGATAAATAAATAGTTCTTACGCAAATAAAGTCTTGTATGATAAAGAACACATGAATAAGAATATTGTGTTGACTGGTTGATAATATTGCCTTTCTGGTGGCTAATGAGTCCCATATCTTTGGTCAACAGCATAATGATACTAAAGGTATTAAATTGCATTTTTCTGTTTGTTTTACACTTTTTACACCAAGAAGTTCATACATCATCCAGGTAACTAGTACACTAGCAGCGCCAGAATAGTCTTTTTTAGCACGTGAGTAAGGGGGTGAGTTTAATGAAGGGCATGGTTCACCTCATAATGTCTGTAGAAAAAAAATGTTGCACTGGCTTTGGCTCCTGTTTTGCAAAACATGGAATCAGGTGCCTTTATACACGGTTTATTCATTGAATCTTTAACATTAAGCACACGCCTTATTGCTTTGTTATACAGAAGTGAATGTGTGCAGCCCAGTTCCCCTGCAAAAACATGTATGCTGTGCAGGTCAAACATTTTTGGACAGTCACAGGCAATCCTTCCATGTCTTCCAAAACGTAGGGCTCAGAGTCTCATGTGTTTTAACCACATTAGTTCAAAGAACTAGCTAAGGTTGGCTGAGCATTCAGATCCCATGTAAATAATCCTTTGGAAGTGAAATTCCTTAACAATCGAAGTGGAATTCAATGGATTTTATCTTTGAAGAGACTATCTATTTGCAAAATCCAGTTTATTAATGTAACATATGTTAATTCAGTTCTTAAATGCCTGTAAAAAAATAATGTTTTAAAACATTTTCTACAGCTTAAATCACATAGCAACATACATGTTTCCATTCCCTCCTTTCCTCTTACAAAACTGAAAATACATGTGAAGGGAAGAAACTGTAGGCAGGAAGGAAAATGCAGTCTCCTTTTGGCAACAGTTATCTTGAAGAAAGATTTGTGAATGTGATGGTTTTGTAAGATTTTAACAAAGTCAGAAACTGATAGCACCGGCTAGGACCAGGCACGACGCAGGCAGGTGCTGAACAAGCTTCCCCAGCTCAGCCTCTGCCAATGCACGTCCCCCCGACCTGCAGCATTGCAGCTGTTCCTCTCTGTGCCAAGTTGTGTGGTGGTGGTTTGGGGATTTGGAAAAACACATTCTCTGCACAAATACATTTCAGGTCTCCAAAGGGCAGTGAATTAACCCACTGTATCGCTTCCAGTGTAATGAATTTTTAAATTCCTCTTTCTAAGCACAAAAGCCTCTTTTTTTTTTTTTTTTTTTTTCCTGCAGGGCACAGCAATGAGTGTCCTTTTCATTCTTCCTCTAGCTCACTGCTACATTTTGATCTTTGCAGTTTTGCTGCAATATACCGCTTTAAAAGATAAGCATACTTTTCTTATAGAAAGAAAAACAATTTTCTTTGAACTATATTTATTAAATTAACAAGGTGGGAAAGGAAATATTTTAATAATTCAGGGGCTGATTCTCTACTCTTTGAAGCAGTGATGAGCTCTCTGTGGTGTCAGTGATCTAAGTTTGTGCCAAGAGTGGGGGTGCTGGAAAGAAGTATTTATCTGTCTGTTAAAAGGGTGCTCATCTCATTACCTGGTTTGATATGAGTTATAATACTGCATATGAGTCCTGAACAACCATATTTTGAGAGATCTCTGGTTTTAAGATCTAGGTTGCACTTTTCAGTCCTGATTCAATAGCAGCCTTGTAGAGGAGATGTAAAACTTTTGCTGGCAGTGATCTGAAAGGATCATAGTTGTGAACTGGTTGATCGTGAAAGGAACTTATGATGATTTAATGAATTGCCATAAAGTCAGCTGATTAATTTACAACTATTCATATTTATATTCTCTATCTTTTTCAAGGAGAGGGTCCTGTGTTTTATACCAGAAATGAAGTGCACTTTCTGTGGGTGTGTGGTAGGTGGCCTGGGCTCAGCTAACATTTAGTAACCAGTTACACTAAAGGCTCATTGTGTTTCCATATTTAAATACCCAATGGATCACTCCATTGATGAAGATGATCTTCAGTTCTGAAAATTTTGTTTTCATTCTGTGATAAACAAAAAATGCATTGCTTAACAATACAGTTTTTGCTTACTGCAGTTTCTAATTTCAGATTTAAATACAATGGGTAATAATGAGAATTTGAAAGTCAACTTTGTTGCAGTTCACCCTGTCCCTTAGATTAGAATAATCAAAGGGTAGTGGGAAAGGGATATTTGTAAGGTTTTTGTTTATTTTCTTATGATCAGTTCAAGTTGGGTCAAAAAAACAAAACAATCTTCTCCCTTCCCTCCCTCAAAAGAAATCCCATTCTCCACAAACAGTTTTGTCTTTTCTCTAGAAAATAGGGATTGATTTTTTTTCTTGACAATTTGTTTTCTTGACAATTTTTTTTCTTGACAATTTTTTTTTTTTCCTTTTTTTTTTTTTTTCCTGTGAATATCCATTTTTATCATATCGAAAACCTATGGATCTGTTTTATCCATTTAAATTAAAGGAAAATTCCAACATGTTAAGAGACAAACAAACTTAGAAAAGGGGAGAAAGAGAGGGAGTGTCAGGATATTTATCTGTTATACAGAGATAATATTTTCCAGCTGTTCAAGTACACAGGCCCTATCACAGGGATTGTGAGAGGCATCTTAGTAATTCTCAAGAGTTTCTGGTTTTGTTAATATCTTCACTTTCTGCTTATTGATGAGAATTCTTTTGAGGAGGAGACCTATACTCAGTGGTGTCTGAGTGTTTTTGTTGAAAACCTGAAACTGAAACTGAGAAAAGCAACAGCCTGTGCATATTTTTTGTATGTAGAAACAAAGGAAGAAACTTTTAATATGGAAACTACATGGCTTTTTGTAAAGAAACATTACTCTTATATGCTAAAAATATACAGCACATGGGGCATTTCCCACTGGAAAATGAAAGGGAAGGTGCTGAGTGATACATCAAAGATCTATGAATTAAAGTGGATAACGCTTTAAGAACATGAATGACCTCAGGAGGGATTTTTGGAAGTGGAAGAAACTAGACATTTCACCTTCCCAAGGGGATGTATAAATTTCAGGTTTGAAGTCTGCTGCACAGATGAGGATATTCCATGTACTGGGTGGGGAATATGAGGAAAATATTACCTTGAAAAGCTTGTGATCTAAGCTGGATGACAAAGAGTGAGAGAAAAAACTAAAAGTGGCTTAATGTATGGTACTCAACATGTACAGATGCCCTCCTGTGCCCATTCAGCACTTGGTGACCTGAATCACTGTAGCCAGGTTACGCATATGCCAGCTGATAACCATGGAGCAACTGCACTCCCTGGGATGAGTCCCTCCAGCCCAGCACCTTTTCTCCGGTGCTGTTGGCTTGTAGTTGGCTGGGTAGAGAAGCTCAACAGCTGTTGGATTCCTCCTTGTGCAGCTGCTCATATCTGGGTATTTAAGGGCTTGCTATCGTGTGACTTCAGAGGGCATAGAAGTCTTTGGAAGTGCCCCAAAGCTGGCATCCCAACCGCAGCTGTGAAAAAGCTGGACAAAACTAATCAGGTAATTAAATATGCAGGAACTTTTCAGAAAAAGTCTCCTGTTGTTTTCTCTATTCTGGGTCTAATTCTGCAAAATGCTGAATCCCTAAGCATTGAGTCTGAGCACATGGAATTAGCTGAATTCAATAGGCTTATTTATAATACCATTTTGCATCTAACGTGAGCATCACCTTAGTTACAGAACCTCCAGCTAATGCAACCTTGAAGAGGTTCTGTATATACAAAGTACTAAATAATATTTCAAATTGTGTTAGCTTATGTTTGCTTACTTAGATTGCTTCAATGAATAGACAAACAACGTTATTTGCTTTACCCACATAAGGAGAACTAGCCTTTCAGGAGGCCTGTGCTGAAATTCCTTTGGCACAACCTGGTATCGGTTCCTTGCACTTCATTTATGTGAACCATGAGAGACTCAGACCTCCTAGGCCCTTAGAGGCTCTTACCTCCAATATCTACCAATTTGTCTGTTTTAATATTAAGGATATGTCATATTTATTAATCTCAACTCTAACTCCCTATTATCTTTTACCCACAAATTCTGCAGTGTAAACTCTGACTTTTCTGGAAACAAAGGCCTTAAAGACATACCTGTGAAGAGCAGCGTAACAGTGGAAGTAGTCATGCTCCTGATTTGTGCAAAATCTGAAAAAGTCAGCTGTGCTTGATGTGTTGTGAGCTCAGGAAGGTGTAATGGATTTTTTTTTCTCCTGTTTTGATGGCGACAAAATACCTAAGCAGAGCTCTATCTTTCTGAGCAAGAGTAGCCTTCTCCCCCCCCCCATCTCCATATATTTCTTTATCTTATATTTCATTTATAGGCTGTTCAGAGAAGGGAATTGTATTTTTCTCTTTGTTTTTCCACAGTACCTAAAACTGAGGTTCTAAGGTTGTCTGTCTATGTCTACCACAAACAACTGAGAAAGATTAAAATCAATTTGCTGGATTAGAGCATGATTTCCTTGTTGAAGAAAATGCCATTGGAAGCCAAACTATTCCTAAAACACTGTCTTACTGCAGCATAGTGGACTGCAGTGAACATTGTCATCAGGATCCCCTATAAACAGTATTTCCCGTACTGGTTCCAATAATTTTTAAAATAGAAAACATTTTGAAAATGGTCAACTATTTGTTGCTTCTTCTTTGTTAACTTCAAAAGAAGAAAGATATTTTTGTAGGAGGAAGGAAGTTAATTATTTTTTCTTCTTCTTGTAAAAGAGAATAAAGATGTATGAAGATCTTGCTGCAGGCAGTAATGTTGAGCTCTTTAAATACCCCTACGTAAAGTGGTAGAGGAATATTTTTAACTTTCTGCAAAATATTGAATCACATTGTCATATCTTTTGGAGAATTGATTAGAATTGCTTTGGTCAACTAGAAAGTAAGCACACTTTTTTAATAGTTGCATTAAAGAGAAGAGAACTTGATAATAGCTCCTCTTTGATGACAGATATGTCTTAAAAGATAAAATATCTCAGAACCTCTCAGAAAGTCAGAAAACTCTGTTTAGCCAAATTCAACAACAATAAATCCCATTAAAAGCTTTTTAAAGATAGTATTGACCAAAACCACAGAATAAATTCCTTTCACTTTAAAAGTTGCAAGGTACTTTTAAAAGTTTGTTTGGCCTCCACTGAGGTCAAAACGGGTTTTACCATTAGCTTCAGTGAAATCAGGAACAGATTAAAATGCTAGTCTGTGTTACTGAAAGTAAAATGAATGCTTGTAGTCTAAATTATACAGCAGAGTTGGAGGCAATGTTTACCTGAAAAATCTGAAGCAAGTTTTAAACTGAGGAAGATTCAGCATCATTATAGACTAATCTAGATTGCTGTCCCAATATGCTTACCATGCAAATTACACCTCTGTAAGGCTACCTCTGAAAGGTTATCAATAGTCCCACATGGAAGACTTCTGGAAGTATAGGCCTTCTTTTAGCACATATCAATTAGAAGAATAGTAATTTTAGAGGCTACTTGGGGTACTGTCTGGCATAGACCTTCCACGGAGGTCAGTTACAAAAGAGTAAGGTCGTCTGAAAACATGTGGACTTTAATGCCATTAAGGAAGTCAGTTTGTCCTCTCATTCATTCTCCTGGAAATCAGTAATACTGGCTGAAATTCATCTCAACTTCAGTAGTCAAAATCTTGGGCAGCCAGTGTAAGCCAGTGCTCTACTTTCCTTCTCTTGTCAAACCAAGCAGGAAATGAGCTTTTTCTATATTACCACCTCTTCCCACTGAGCGTAGGGTGAATGAGGAAGTCTGACTTAGACTAGAAGAATAACTCTGAGATGGACAAAGAGAGACGAGATGAATCCTTCCCCTTTGGATTCTGCAAACTGAAAATGCTGGAGCTGTATTCATAAGGATATTTAGCTATTTTCCTCCAAATTAAGTCTTCTGCTCACTGAAGTCAGTAGGAAAAGTTTTACCAGTTGCAATTAGTGCCCATGCTGGCCCTTGATTTCTGCATTCACATACGGTTGTCAATAACAGACTTATTGTCTTTATTAGCAGGAGATTATCACAGTGTTACAGCTCTGCTCATGATGAAGTGCAGCCATTGGATGCATTACCCAGGAACACACTTATTTTCTCAAGATAGCATTTGTTGCTTCTTTAGGCAACACAGTAAGTTGACTGAAACTATGACATGTACTTTGTGTACACACACCTCTTTAGCAAGTGGGATCAGCTAAGGTCTTACCAATACATAGTTTTAAACCCTTGTACATGGAGAATTCAGAACTGTGTATTATCACAAACTGAACAAAAACAGCTCTCCAGCACATTATGACCTGCTTCATCTTGTGTATTAACACTGTAAAACAGTTAATTTAGTAACACTTAACTACAAAACTTGTGAAGCATTAACAGCATATGTTTTTCTTTCTGTATATCTCTACTAATCTTGCTACTGGTGAACTGGTGGCTCAGCAATAAGCAAATAAACATGTCACCCAGGGACAAGCTATGTCAACCTATTGACAATCCTGTTGTCTCACTTGACACAATTGCACATGTTAAGGAAAGGTATTTTAAAATAAGGATGCCGTTTATTGTCAAGCTGGCCACTAGTTTTGCAGTTTGTTGGGTGACAGAAGGTAGTTTGTACATGATGAGAGAGCAGAAACAATGAGAAGAGGAAAACACCAGAGCATTTTGTGAGGTTAAGGACAATATGAGTTAACAGCAACTCCTAAAGAAGCAGCATGTCAGGAGGAACATTAAATACAGTATAATACTGTCACTTCCAAAGAAATACTTCTCCAGTACACAACAAACACACACGTCCCTGACAAAATAAACAACAGAAAAGTGTACAAGGAAATACAAGATGATGAATAACAACTTAAAAATAAGTCCTCTCTTGTAAGACTTGTTAAGTAATTAGCAAATAATATACATGGCCATTAACGAAGATGAGCACTATAAAATATCCATGTGTTAGCGTACATAGCATTAAAGACACTAGCAACTGAGAAGCTAGTAAAATATAGAACTTTCAGATAAGTTCAGATAAATTATTGCCTTTGATTATGTATGGTTTCTAGTATGTATTCTGGAAACCAACAGCTAAAATGAAGACTATATTATGTAGTCTCTCTCCTTTAAGAGAGATTCTTTATTTTGAGTAGACCAAAGCCTGTGCTTTTGCAGGATGGAATATAAGATTCAGAAGTTGAACAAGCAGCTTGTAGTGGCCAGCATTGCACTGTAGCATTTGTAATGTTTTTTTTTTTTTTCTTTTTTCTTTTTCCCAAGAAAACAAAATAAACAAACAACAACTACAACAACAAAAAGCACATCCATAAAACATATACTATTTTCCAGTTTAGGACTGGCTCAAACCACAAAGATGCTGCCCTCACATGCTTACCCTAATATTGTACTAATGATAGAAAATGTTTCTTCAGCTAAAAGCTGTCTCCTATACACCCTGCAGAATCCACTATTTTTCACTCTGTGGTGCAGGACTTCATCTCTTCCCTTTTGTCATTCTTCACCAAGTCCCAGCCAGAAAATGAGGTTTGCTGAGAGCATGAGAGCCATGTTGCTGTATGCCGTTTAAAGTGGATTGACTTGTGTTTCAGAAACTGAACAGCCAAAGGGTTTAATCTCACATTCTTGGGGTACATTTCAGAGTAAAAGTGGTGAAAACATGGCATTAAAGCAGTAAAGAAGGGGACCCAATTTAAAGGCAGGAAGCCAGATGTTAATTAATAAAACCAACATAACAGGGCTATTTGGCTTGCCGAGAACTTTCTCTCAGCTGCCTGTTTGTAGGCTGTTCCCCAGTTAATCAGTTCTGCTGCATTAAATTTCTTTAAAAGAAATTTTCTTCCCTGGTTGCTTAGAGCCCTGTTGAATCAAGTGAAAGCCCTGTGAGGGGTGGTGAGCCAGGCCAGCGAAAGTAATTTATAGAATGTTACAACTCTACTACTACCTCCACCATGGTTCAATTTACATCTGCAAATGTCCCTGCTTGTTTCACTTAGACAATTAGGCTCATTCTGTGTGTAGTGTTGCTCACATGGCTCTACGTTGGGAGCAGCATGAGTTTTCACTTGTCAGGCTAAAGTGGTACAACCCCCAGAGCAAGGACGCAGTAGTACCAACATGACTGTGTTGCTTCTGCTGTAGCTTCATCCATGCAATGGACATTAAGTCACTGTAAGTTTATGTGCCTGTTTGAAGCACTATGACTTAAAATTATTGGTGTGCCCTTAAATTCTTTGCTTTTAAACCTCCCAGGAATGGATTTCATGCTGTATATTGTTTCAACCAGAATAATACATTGTTTTCAATTGTTCACTGAAGAGAAGTCAGGAACAGCAATGGAGAATTTAAAAATTTATTCATCAATAAAATCTTCATTAATCTAAGTAGGTTATTTCTCTATCAGGAATATTTTAAGTAATGCTTGTATTAGGCTAGTGCCTAGAGATTCCTACTGCCGTTGTGTTAAAAGGAATGACATTCTGCCCCAGAGGTTACAGTCTTCGACTATGATTTTTTTTTTTTTTCTTAAGATGTACAGGCTACCTGAATGTGGCAAATAATTTGTGTTCTTTCAGAAAGTCATTGATAATAATATATGAATAAGGGTGGATGCTCTATTTTCCTTCAAGCGACACTTCAAGATTTTTTTGCAGATATGTGAGTAAAACCTAACAAAATGGAGAGTGATGTGTTCTGAAACATTCAGAGAACCATAGGTAAGAATTTAATTGCCATTGGATATTGTGCATGGGTCAACAAAGTAGAGCTTCAGTTACTATCTGTAATTAAAAGTCTCATATAATTTCATTTCATGGTTAGGAGAGAGTATGCCTCAAAGGTGGAAAATAGAACATATTAGACTTTCAAGCACAGGTAAGATTATAATAACAGTGGAAATTTGGGTCTGTGTATTTCTGGGAAAGGGCTGTACTTCTCTTCAGCTACGATGCCCCTAGAGCAGTGGGATTTAAGACATACACCTTTATCCTCAGGATTTCAAACTGGTTAGCTTAGGCAGCTCCCTGGTTGGTTCCTGGTAAACCCCAGCCTCAGATGCCACAGTCTCCCTGTGAGTTCTTTAAGGTTCCTCCACAGCCATGCTTAATTCTGGGCTGTGGACTTCATAAGTTGTAATGGGCATTCATTTATTGTCCTTTATGGGACTGGAGCTGGGCTGTTCGCTCAGATTTTGGTCGCTGGGATGACATTGTCCTTACTGGGGCAACTCAGCTGATAAACGTTCTGATTGCTAGGTTTATCAGCTTGGTGTCTTTACATAAATAAAGCTTTCCAAAGACAAAAAATGATGATTAAGGAAACTTTTTCTGTTCACTAAAAATGTAATAAAACACATAGCGTTGCACAGATGCTGGGAAGTCAGAAATCTCATTAGAAAGCTCTGTTCTGTGTCATACTTGGAGAGAAGAATGACAGAAAAATCCAGTGAACCTTGATTTGGGAGAGGAAAACCTTTTATTTTTCCCATAATTATTTCAAATCCTTTGGGGAAAGAATTGTGAGGGTGGAGGAAGAGCGAAGGAGAGGCCAACACCTTTGAGTGATAAGATAATATTTGTATGGGGGCTGGCAGGGGGCAAGAGGAGCAGAAAAAAAGATAGTAAACATGTTATTTACTTTAAAAAGGAAAGCAGAATTGCATAAACTGGTTTATTAAATAAAACAACAGCAGAGCAGTTTTAAAAAGCATATTGCATACTCCTTTGGGCAGATTCAAGATATGGTTACAGTGATACTTGCAGTGGTTCTGATCCAAAGTAATAAAATCAAATGAAATGCTTCCATTAACTTTAACAAGCTTTGGATCACCCCCCTGATGAATTGTGCTGCTCACTAGCTTATAGCTGAGCTACACTAGCTGTCAAACAACCAAAAAGTCTCTCCCCTGGGTAGCTTGGCATATAACCCTTAGGTATCCTTACAAATCAACATGGGGAATGACATGCAAAGAAAGGAAAATGGGCATTTCTGATGTCAGACACCATCCGTCTTCAATTAAGTTAGCTTCCGAAATGTTTCAAGTATCCAGGCTCTTTTTGAAAGCCCAATTGACCCAGAAGTCTCTAACAAAGCAATCCTTAAAACCAGCCACGTAGTTAGTTTGTTTGCTTGATGGGGGGCTCTTAATACCATAAACCCCAGTGCAGAAGTTAATAATTTCATACATTATCACTTTGAATATGCAATAGAAAACTCGAGGCAGCTGTTTGAACTTTCCTTTAAAAGAGGACAGATTGCCTTTATTGTGTGCACTACTTCATGGGTTGTTTGAGGCCAGGGCAATTATGGGATGAATGACTTCCCTTTAGCTGTTGATGTGTAGGCTTGTTGTTGTGTGCATATTGTTTGGGGCTTTTTTTTTTTTTTTTTAATGAAACATGAGGCCATGTGATAAAGCAGCAACAAAGATGACAGGTAGTGATCAGAAAAGGAAACAGCCACTGCTGACTTGGCTTTTTATTGCCTTGTAAATGTTAGAATTAAAATAACTTACATTTCTATGGATGCCATTCTTACTGGCTTACCACTCCGAGTGTGGGTGTGATTTTGTGCTGTAAACAACTCAGGTAAGAAGTCAGCAAACTTGACAAATTAAGCTATTTTTTTTCTTCTTGGAATGTAGTGGTCTTTACTGTAAGAGAAATTCTTAGCTAATTAAAAACGTTTTATTTTTATTCACTTGTGCCACAAGTGTTCTCACCACTGACTTCTTGTAAGTGGATTTGGCATTTTATTTATGAGCAGGGTAGTTCATGAAGACTTCTACTTCCTCCCAATAACTTATTTTTTACTTTTATTGGAATAGAATAACCTTCTAGTTGAAAGATTATCCTGAAAGTAGAATTATATACATAGGAATAAAGAAATTTCTGTAGGGTCCAACTGGCTACTTTGGAGGGACTCTTCCACAAACAGCTTAGTGTAGAGTTGCTAGTTTCTGAAGAAATAGAAGTCAGAGGACCAAACCTATAATGAAGCCAACTGACAATTCTTTAAGGAGGTGGTACAATGAGGAGAAAAATATATTTTTGTTCTAGGAAACTCATAAAAATTGTTATATGATGTAATATGTCCTAGCCACCAAAGCACACATGTCTAATAATGTTTGAGACACACTTGGGTACCTGAGATGTTTGGACGTAACTACCACACATGACACGATGCTTGTTGGATAACTTCACCCTTCTAGAATAATAGCTGTAGGTCAGGCTGGATACCTCAAATGGCACTAGTACCTGTGGAATCATAGAACAGAATCACAGAATATCCTGAGTTGGAAGAGACCCACAAGGATCATCGAGTGCAACTCCTGGATCCACATAGGACCACCCAAAAATCAGACCATATGTCTCAGAGCGTTGTCCAAATGTTTCTTGAACTCCAGCAGGCTTGGTGCTGTGACCACTTCACTGGGGAGCCTGTTCCAGTGCCCGACCACCCTCTTGGTGAAGAACCTTTTCCTACTATCCAATCTGAACTTTCTCTGATGCAGCTTTATGCCATCTCTTGGGTCCTATCACTGGCCACCAAAAAGAAGAAATCAGCACCTCCTTGTGCTCCCCCTTGTGAGGAAGTAGTAGACTGTTTAAACTATTGAATTTAGGCCTCCATTTATTATATTCCTATGGATAATGCAAAAGATTTTCTGACACTGCACTTTCCATAGAAATGTCTACACTCATTTTAAACATCTCAGATTACTCTGACGAAATTATTAGGTCAAGCCTTAATTTGCTACATCTGTGTACAGAAGCAGTATTAGTATAAAGGTGCAAATATATTTTCAGTTCCTTGGCAATTACATAGAAAATTCAAAGTAATATAGGGGAGAATTATTAGAAATATTCTTCAGATGTTTTTGAGAAACAAAGAGATGAACAGAAATGTTTGGGACCATACCTTCTGCTTTATTTCTTTTTTGAGTTTTCTTGAACTTTTAAATTCAACCAAAATAAATTACATTAATTAATGTACACAATGTATGCAATGTAAACAATGAAGGAAAGCATTGCATTCTGAACATACAGAGAAAGAGCACTTTCTATACACATGCATATGTTTATTCAATATAATCTAGTGTTTGATTGAATATATTTGCTGAGATTGACAAGATTTCATGAAAGGTTTTGTTTCATTGCCTGCATTTTCTATTAAGATAGTTTGGTTAAAACTGTCACGCTTATGATCTTTATTATTGATGCTTCCTAGCTACCCATGAAACTTAAGCTCCTAAGTTTGATTTTATTTAATGTATTCTGTCTGTCTGTCTGTCTTTGCCTAGTGCATAGAGTATAAAATGTGTAATTAATGCTATCTTTAGTTAGTATTCCAAGAAAATACTTTATTTTCCTGTGCTGGAAGAAGATGTCTTACTATCTTGTTAGTATGACAATATATATGCTGAATTATATTAAATTTTTGCCTTTAGTTCAAAGATAGTAATTCAAAAATGTTCATTAAAAACAGTAAAAAAATCTTGGAAAGTGTTTAAAAAACCTTTTGAGGTTCATTTGCATAATTCATTTTTAGAACTTTAATTAACAAGGATCTGTAACTGTTCTTCTTCCCACTTGTGTTGCAATTTCCCATGCAAATACAAATTAGGAAATGTTATTTTTACTACACCAGAAGGGCTGTGTATGCTGATAGCACTTAAAACCAATTGTCATATTGTGAAGTTTAATCTTCTGGACATTTCTGGTACTACATTTTGTTGAACTCTCCAGGGCTAAAATATGTTCTGCTTGTTTGAAAAAATTCACAGTGATGAGTACAAAATTAACCTCGCTGAAATCAGATGGAAATTTTTCAGTGGTGATGGAGGGGATCAAGTTTTCACACTTGGACACCTGTAAACACAGAAACAGTGGTGGTTCCTCAGTCATTAATATGAAACAGGTGAATATACCAGAGTGGAACAATCATCTTGGATTCTGGTGCAGAAAATAACCCAGTCCTCCTGGCAATGTCTTCAAGTAAACATATAAAAATTACATTTTGTTCTCTCTTTACAGCATATTCAGGAAAGAGACTGATGTAAGAACTCTTAGGTAGTGCTGTTCCCTCACTTCTTATTTTTTGCTCCCCAGTGGACCCGCAGGTCTGAACTTTGAAATGTTGCAAACTGATGTAACACCATTGAAAAGCATCCTGCTGTTCTTAATGCAATGAGAGAGTGAAACCTAAACAACTGGATTAGATACTAATTTCAATCTTCCTTTGTTTGTTTGTTATTTTTGTTGCTGTTTACCTATACTTAACTCACTGGAATTCATCTCTCCTTGTAAAACATTCTACATTTCTTTGATCTTTATGCTTTCACTTTGACTTTCTGTGTTTTTTTTTTTTTNTTATAGTGAGTAATGGAGAAAGTATTTGTATTTTCCAGTAAAACTCCCTTTGAGCTCCCCCCTTAATTAAGAAATGCACCATTTACTTTCTTTTTTTTTTTTTTTTTTTTTTTTTTTTTTTCCCTCCCACTCTTTCTCTGATTTTGCTGTAAAGGTACCCTTTAGAAACTGTCATAAAACATCTTACATACATGGGTGGCTCTTCAAAGAAGTGGCATCTATAGGACACATTTTACATAAGTGTACGGTTAAGACTGTTAATTTATCTGTTGAGCTACAGAATTAGAGTGATATAGTTAGTTTACATTGAAATGTTTTGCAGTGATTGTTACTCACAAGTCTTGAAATTGGAAAAAGATGAAACAGGTCAAAGCAATAATTTTATTCCATCTGGAGTAAAGGAGTAAGCATGGAAGATGGATATTTGTTATTCTAGTCTTAGTACTCAAGAAGCGGCCACAACTGTCCCTTACAGAAAATTTAACCTTTAATTAAAATTAAATCCTTAATACTCTCTAACAATGGCAAAGATTTGATCCTTGCAAAATCCAGATACGTGATTTTAAATTTACTGATTTTAATTTATGTCATCTTTTTCCTTCCACTAAGTCTGCTACTTTTCTTTGTATCCTCTTCATCTGCTATAAAGCAACACTTTGTTATCTCTGACTTTACTCTTAGATACCTAAAACCAAAAAAAAAATAGTCTTGTACCATGAACACAGTGCCGTACATTTGAAGTTTTTTTTTTTGCTTGAATAAAACAATAACACCAAAAAATAATATATGCTGAATAATGCTAACCCTTATAAAGTTGTCTTCATTGATTCACCAAACCAAGTTTATTCACTATATTCACTATTTGATATTTGACCTACTCTGGGTTATGTTCATAGGAATCTTCTTTAAAAAAGAAAGTTGAGACTGAAAGAGAAGTAAAGCCACTAGAGCTGTCTTGATAGTCTAATCTACATGGCACCATTTCACAAGGTTTCTGCACAAGAGCCTCCTGATGATATTAACAGGAGTTTAAGAAGAGATATCTGACAAACTTCTACCTCTCTTAACAAATCATCCTTATTACTGAAAATGCACAAACTTTCATTAAAAGTCTCTGCTATACGCTACAAAGTTATGCTAAGTAATCCCAATTTAAATGTTCTGTGATGGATGAGACCAGCATTTACAGGTAGCTAAATCAGAACGTTGTTATTCTGGTGGGTTTTAACCTAATATGCAATATATATCAGACACATTTTTAGCGAAGATAACATTGACAGCTATTAAGAACAAAGAGTTTGATTTACCCATGGTTTGAAGGAATATGAAAAGGTCAAGATTAAATTCCCCCAAAGATCAGCTTAATGATGCACAGCACACTACAAGACTTAGCTTCTTTGTGATGAACTATAAAAATACAGTAAAATGGGAAAGCTTGCATTGCGCAATGTTTAATTCATGGAATACTCAAATAAATATGCAAATGGAAGGCTCTTTCTATATTAGATGTCATAAATACACTTCAGCTATATTCAGTGTTCCTAATCAATACACATAGCTTTATGTTTTAGTTAAGAACAGCAAAGGTTTTGGAAGAAATAAAGGTTTAAATTAAATTTAATTATGGTAATTAACACTAGTTCCTTTGTGCAGTTGTGGAAATCTGTTTCTACTGTAATGAAGATGTGATGCACTTAATATGATCCCTTTCTCTCATGATATCCTTATCATAGAATCACAGAATCACAGAATGGTTTGGGTTGGAAGGGACCTTAAAGTTCCCCTAGTTCCAATCCCCCTGCCATGGGCAAGGACACCTTCCACTAGACCAGTTTGCTCAAAGCCCCATCCAGCCTGGCCTTGAACACTTCCAGGGATGGGACATCCACAGCTTCTCTGGGCAACCTGTTCCAGTGCCTCACCATTCTCACTGTGAAGAATTTCTTCATATATCTAATCTAACCTACCCTTCTTTAGTTTAAAACCATTACTACTTGTCCTATCGCTACACTCCTTGATAGAGACTCTTTCCTTGTCTTTCTTGCAGGCCCCCGTTAAGTACTGGAAGGCTGCTGTGAGGTCTCCCCAGAGCCTTCTCTTCTCTAGGTGTGTAAGAACCATTTAAATAATAAGGATTAAAAGTGACAATTTATAACATTACATATATGACATCCTTTGCCCTGTATGTCCTAAAAAATGTTTTCCACTCAAATCCAGCAATAAGGTATTGAAAGCAAAATATTATGTGTTCAGGGATAATTAGTTTCCATTTCTGTTTTGCCTTCATTATTTAGTACGTTATAAATACAACCAAAATGAGTACATAAGTTATCACTTTTTCACACTTCTGATATATAAGCTCGGATAAGGAAAGAACACAACATAGGAAGTTTGTTACCCGGTTGAACTTTTTTTTATTTCAGCTGGATACTTGCAAACTGGAACTAAAAACTACCAACATATGTTTCTGGGCTCCCTTGAGGATCTTCTAAAAATACCACAAGAAATAAGTACACCCACCTGTTTCCCCAACATAATTTATTACTTGTTCTTAATAATAACAATAAATCTGATATAATAAACACAGTGAATATAATAATAGAAACAAAAATATTTTCAATTATTCACTACTCAAATTATTACTACGCCTACAGGCAAAGGAGGCATTTTAATACACCTTAGCATCTGACAGACAGGCTGTGGAGAAAGTTCAAAAAGAGATGTGTAGGAAGCTCATATTTCTCAAACATTTGTAAACTATACCTTCTTCCTTAAACCAGGGAACCTAATAAATAACCTAATAAGTAAATTTAGGCCTTAGCAACCTTGTAGCTGACCCTGCTTTGAGCAGGAGGTTGGATTGAAGACCTCCTGATGTCCCTTCCAGCCTGAATTATCTTATACCTTATGAAGTATGTGTGTTTCTATGAAGAAGTTTTAAACTTTTCATATACTTCTACTGTGCTCAAGTGTTGTTAAAAAGCTTGCAAAGAAGACAAAACAACCAACTCTTATTATAAATAAGGGTAATAAATAAACAATAATCGATGTTCAGTTACTTAGTTCTAAAATTGATGTTGCTCTTGAAAAGCTTTAACAATCATTTTCTGAAATGGACCAGGTATTTTACAGCAGTTGCCATGTATAAAACTTAGAGCAGTTTCTATACAATGATAAATGAAACTGTGCAGCTGATCTGGAGGTATAACTGGAGTACAGAAATACAATTAAGTGCTAAATGACTTATCAGTGTTACACAACAATTTTTCATATCAGAAAGGGAATCCTGATTTTTCAGCTCCCATTACTGCAATGATAAAAACCAAACTAAACAAACAAACAAAAAAACAAAAAACAAAAAACAAACAAACAAAAAAAAACTATTTCAATCTAAGAATTACTACAAGATTGTGTTGATATTAATAACAATAAAAATGATGATAAAAGTTTTGTAGGTCCATCTATCCTTAAGTAATCACAATCTATCCTATCGGTAATGACACCAACACATTGGGAAAAATAGTTGTTTGTTTAATTAAAAACATTAATTTGCAGAAGTGTGCTAAAACTAAGGTATTGGGAAGACAGGTCCAGCCTAACTATATGGGACATGTATTAAATGGTGAAACAGTACTACTACAGGACTACTGCAGTCCCAAACCAGCAGACGTCATTTTTTTTTTTTTCCTATATAACAATTAGCATCTATGCTACTATAATAATTGTATGAATTTTGATAATGAACTATTTTTTTTTTTAATAATTGAGTCATAAATTCATAAATGGTGAGATCAGAAAGGGTCATCAAGTGTCGCCTTCATAACAGTATTTTGGCAATTTCTGTATGAAGGTGACAACTCTTGGTTGAAGCTGATCCTTTAGAAAATTGTTTATCATTAATTAAAATTCCCAGAAAATTTTAGACAGTGAAACAGAGTACTTTCTGTTATTCTGAATGCATTTATTTATTTGTCCTCCAGTAGCAATTTACATCACATCCAATTTGCTAGACTTTTTTTTTTTTTTTTATAAATTGAGCAAAATAGACACCTATAAGTTGCAATCTGTCACCTGAAATAGATGGCTAAATTAGGTTAGATGAATCCTTTTTTAAAAAATGGACCTGGTGACTTGCACAGGTACAGACATGCACCCTGTAGACATTCAATAAACTGAAATCTTCCATTGGTAGGTTGTTCAGTAGCTTACCCTAGTTGTTTTAAATTTATAGCATGTTTTCCTCTTAGCATTCCCTGAGCAGTTCATTGAAGGTATACGCTCCTGGGCTCCTGGTTGACTATAGGTAGTCAACCTGCCCTTGGGAAATAGGCCTCTTTCCTTCCAGCATTTACAGATGGTTTTAGCAGAGGGAATCCACTGTTTTACCCACCTGAAAAGTTATAGAAAGGTCATGCCCCACCTATATTTTATAATAGCCTGCTGTTTACAACATATTCACAGAAAACGGGACTGTTAGGAGCTTGGTTTTCTTCAGTTTCATGAGTTTTGAACTCATATTTCAAGAGTGTTTCTTTACCAGTATGCTTTTAAGTATCCTGAACAAGGACACAAGGACACAACACTGCCCCATTCCCTTTTTCCTCTTGGAGCAGGGCAATCATGCAGCTAGTATTTGAAAGACCATGAATTAAGAAGACAGGAAAAAGGAGTCTGGTTCCAGTTTAACATTTAGAGTTCTCTCTTGAAAGGTGAGTTTTAATCTTTTCAACAGAAAAAAAACAAACAAAACAAAACAAAAAACAACCTCGTAAGAGGCATGTTTCCCCACCCTATGCAAGAACTCTAGATGCTACACTATTAAAAAGTTATGATGCTATAAAAAGATATCATAAAAAGATAACTACTATTTTTCTATAAGTGATCCATTCGATGAACAGACAGATACATAAATGTGAGGCTTTTTGAAGAATGTAGCCAACAGGCAGTGCTGGCTGACATCCACAGGAGAAAGGGGGAAGTGGATTATGTGCAGTCTGATAGAGATAAAAGCAATGAACATGTTGGTTAAGAGTTTTGAAAGGTTTTGAAAGGGGTTATCTGGTATGCTGAAAAGCAGGATGTGAAAGACAAGGGGATTTGAAATATGCCTAGTCCTAATTTGGAAGCAGTAGAATAATTCTTAGTCAGTACCAGTGTTGTGATGTGGCAATGCTGGCAATTGCTAGAGATAACAAAACATTATAAAATCTGGTCCTAAAGATGCTTCTACAAAACACTGTTCTCCCACGTTCAGAAGAAAAGCTAGGGTACGCTTTCCATTGATCCATCTGGTTCTAGTCATTCATTCAATCTGTCTTGCAACAAAGGTACATAGAATGCAAATGATGAGAGAGGGGATGAAAGACTTTATTCAGTTAAAAATCTTCATAACATGAATGACATTTGTCTTTCCTTCTCTGGAAGGAAAAGATAATTAAAAAATATTATATATAAAATGGCACCATGCAGTGACTGTGAATTACAGCACAAACTAATCAGTTGTATAATGTTCAGAACATCCAGCTCAGTGAGCAATTGGTTTCAATATTGGATTGTAGATGACATAACCAGGATTTTCAGGGTGAATACTATTTAACAGCAATGTCCCCGTGATTATAACTTTATTACAAATATATTCTTTTTCTAATGAACAGTTAATGGGTGCATTGGATTCCAGAACACTTCTGCTGTCACAGGTAGTTTTAAATGTTCACTTAGGAATTAACACAGGCTTTAAGATAGAAAAAAATGCCATTCTCGTTGTCTCCATTTTCTAAATTGAAAGACTATATTAAAACAAACCCTTTGATGGCTTTTTTTTTTTTTCCATCTATTGTCCTATGCCTTTATAATGTAAATTATTAATTTAATGAATATATTTGCCAGAGCAGCTCAGCAATGTTAGTGGAGTGATTCTCTTATGACCATGAGCAATCTGAAAATGAAATCTCCCAAAGGCCTTAGTTCTGATATTTGTGGTCCCTTTGTAATACGAGATACCATTCTGACATTATAAATTTCTCAGTAATCTTGCAGTGATTTTTTTTTTGTTTTGAACCAATCATGTCTCCTTTGAGTAAAGCTTATGACTCTATGATAATTAATAATCTATGATCTCTTAAGGACATTAGGTTGAAAAACATTGTTTCCCATTAGTAACCTTTTACAACCCTTCTTTCACCTACGTTATTTCTCTAGAGGGTTTCTTTTAGCTGACGGAGTGAGCAGCCTCTGCAGCTAATGACAAGGGACCTCCCTGATAATCTGTCAGCCCCCAGTACTGCACTGTTGAGAACTGTGAGTGGTGAAATATCAGACTGAGGGATATGAGTAAAACGCTGCTTAGCTGTCTTTTTAACTTTAGGGTTTGAGACAAACAGTGGTTTGATGCAGCAACACCCATTTAAACAACTTATCACAAAGCAGCACATTTTGGAAAGATCTGCAGGTAAACAGAGCTCCTGTAGACCTTGTCTTTGCCCCATGGGCAGCCTGAAATGAACCTCTGGTATTGCTCAGTAAAGCATGATTGTGATCAACAATTTCAAATATTTGATCCAAATTGATCTCAGGTGTCAACAATATTAAAGTTACATGATGAATTAGTTTGTTCCCTGGTGGGCTTCCACCATTCTTTTTCAGGTGAATAACTCCCAGGATGTGGTCCTAAATAAACTAAGAGGGGTAGAAAAAATCTGGTTCTGAATAAAATTGCCTCTGTGGTAGCCTATAATTCTTGCAATGCTCCATAGACTACAGTTTGAGATTCTGTGTCAAATGTAGAATTAATTTCCTCATGGGTAATTTTTACACAAGCCTGTAACATAATAAAAAAACTTACAGGAGCTGACAGAGCTACCTGTTCTCCTTATTCAGGTTAGGTCAACATTATTGAAAAGCTATGCCCTGGAACTAGTGTAATTTAATGTCTGCTGATCTGCTCTTTGATTTTAACAGCATCTATAACTTCACATGAATTTGTAATATGATCATAAATTATAAATTTACAGTAAAGTTATCCAGCAATTTTATCATGAAAATGATTTTAAATTAACCATCAACATTCACAGAAAGGAATTGCATTTGTAGATTGCCTTGTGAAATGATTTACTGATATGAATTTAAGCCATAAGCTCCCAAGTCTCTGGCTCCTACAGAGCCTTTCTTTTCCTTCAAGGAAAAAAGAGATTTGGGGATGGAGGCTCTGATTCTCTGAGTTAAATCAATGAAGTTCCCATGATTTTCATGCCTATAGATACACCAGCATATACAAAGATCAATACAGGTATATCAATATGACATTTTGCTCCATAACCTAGACACAGGCTGAATTTTAGACATTGGCAGTCTCTGGGTGCCTACCACTCTATTTCTGTCCAAAATAATTTTTGTGCAGTTTTGTACCTTTTTTCAACTTCAAGCTTGTCAGCATCACAGATAAATTAATCCTTTATCTGTCGCATGGGTAAATTGTTCCTCTATCTGCTATGCCAGTCCTGCTATGGTGAGCACCCTGAGGGTGCTGAGGATCTTGAGGAAGCTTAGGATCTGATGTTGCCCGGAGAGTGTATTGACAGTACAAAACAGGAGAGGCTCTACCTTTATTCCATACTTGAAGGGCAGGTCATAGACATTGGATGTGGGAGAACTGTGTTAGTTCCTTTCTACACACAAATGAGGTAAACTTTCTTTGTGGCCCAGCATGGGAGCTGAATATAGCTATGACACCACAAGCCTTTCACGTGCTCTCTAAATCATTTCTAACCTGTATAAAGCAAAAACAGTTGTTCTTATGGGAGAGAGATGTTTTGTTATTGAAATGTTCTTGGGATGCCCAAAGTAGCAGGACTGTCTCAACTGCAATATTTGGAAAGGAAGATTTCTTCTTAGGGATAAAGAGACCTAGATTTACAGGTATTGATTAAAAAGTGGTCTCAAACCAGAGTGAAAATCAAGCCTGCAGCCAAGAAGTCCACATTAAAGTATGTGCTTAATTGAGTGTAATATGATGAACTCTGAATTATAATTGCAGGTGGAATTCAGAGGTTGGGAGGTGAAATAAACAACTCAGGATTATTGGAACAACCTGTCCTTAGTGAAGACTGGCATGTTTACATGCAGAGTGTGCCACCCAATGATTTTAGTAAGCAGCAAACAACTGCCACCATAATTTATATTCATTTGAGGCCCTTCTCTGGAAAAGAGATCACTTGTAATTCAAAGAGGAAATAGCGAGAATTTGCAGGGCAAGAGGAAAAGGATCAAACCACATCCACATTGCCTGTACATCTAACAAGCAGAAAACATTTACCAAAATACATTACAAGTTGCTTTCTTTCACTGAGCTAAGACTTCCTGCAGATTCAGAACAATCCCCCAAAGTTTGTTCTAGAATAAATAAATGAATTCTAGAATAAAAGAATGAATTACAGTACAATGATAACAGGATAGAGACGTGATTTGGTACTCATCCAGAATGCAAGATGGAGGTCATCTGAATTTAGTTCACTCGTACTGCATATATGGTGAAGATAAAAGGTGCAAAAGGTTTTCTTACTTAAGCAAGTGGTGAATATAATAAAGAAGCATGGCTTTCTAATTCCTTAAGTTAAATAAAAACCTGAAACATTACCTACCACATATATCACAGTAACTCACAGTAATTATTGTTTCACACACACACATATCGATTTGTATATTATATATATTATAAAAGTTTTTGTGGATGTTTCCAGATTATTTTGACTTCTATATGGGAAAAAATGGCTTTGCTTAATAATTGAAATGCTATTAGACCTTATGTAACCAACACAAATACACAAATACAATGACAGACTGCTATTGTCTTAAAAATAAGGAGAAGAAAATGTAAAATGAGCATTATTACAGAAGAAAAAAAGGAGGAGCTGAAAAAAGCAACTTTCTCTTTTTAAATATCCACTTCAAAGAAACAGCATCTAACATCCAAAAAATTTGAAGGACTGGGTTACAGAAAGTATACTGGAAAATGTTCTTATGAAGGGGTAAACATGGTTTTGTGAGAGTCAGAATGGCCTAAGCTGTCAGAGGAAGATGCTTTAGCAGAATTGTCCTGTATGGGTCATTTGTCTCATGACACTTGTAGAAAAGAGAACTTGTTCAAAATTACTAATTGAATAAACTTCATAGATTTGAAAAGAAGATGTTTATGTCATACTCTACAAAGCTATCTCTTTGCACACAATCTGTTTACACCCTTTTTAATTATGGAAATTAGCCCAGTCCTCTTCATATCAAATCATTTTCCCGTTTTCCCTAATATCAACCAAATATTTTATAGGCTTTTCATGGCACAAGATTGAAATACTCTTGATAGATTTCATTTAATCTGTGAACAGTGTTGACCATTTCAGCCATCATGAAAAGACAAGAAAGAAAAGAGTAAGATGGGTAGTAAAAATAAAAACACACGGTAGATAGCGAAGAGTTAGTTATTCATGATAAAGTTTGTGTCATAACAGCTGCAGGATTCTTACTCTTGTACAAAATGTTATCCATTAGTTCAATGTTTTGAATATTTTTAGGGGTCCACCATTATTTATGTATGGATGTTCACATGTAATCAATTTAAGTCTCTCCTCCAGAGATTCAGCTGTTAAGAAAAATCAGTTGTTGGAAGAAGATCTAAAGCACATAAAAATTCTTTAGTAGCTGAAAATATATCAGCACCATTTTATGGTTATTTGCCAAAAAATGACCTGTATAACGCTTCGATGTTAAATCTTCAAAGACTACACATACATTCACTAAGTAGTCCATATACTTCTGCTTTTTTTTGTACAATAGGTAGATATATTTACATCACCTGCACACTGGATATTTTTCATTCTCTGACAGAGTGTTTTGGACCAGTAGTTAGGTCATGGAAAAGTAAAGAGAACAAGAAGAAAACATAAAACAAAAATGGGCTAAAATGACTTGCTTTGGGAATTGAATCAATTGCAAGGTATTGTGTATGTGAATTTAGGATCTGAATCAAAATCCCATGGAGTTGTGTTTTTGGTGGAGTTCAAGCTTTTTAAGATCAAACTTAGTCTAGGTTTTCCTCAGGAAGTAAATCTACTGCAGGGGTGATATCAGAGCTGCCTTATTGGGACAGTGTTAACTACTGTCTTACTACTAACCTAATATACACCCAGGCCAGAGAAATGTAGCTGCAGAATTCTGAAAGATGATACAAGAATTCAGACCAAAGGAAGACAGGAGCTATCATATTTTAGAGAGCTGTCTGGAAAATAAGAATGATGCTTCTGAAAAATGTCTGGTATTTATTTCTATCCCAGTACAGAAAACAAGAACAGGTTATCCAAGAGAGTTCAACAATTGAGTAACTTGCCTTGGGGTAGAAGAAGGTGGAGATACAGTTCTACCTTCTGTACAAGCTATCTGCAACAAAATCTTCAAACCTCCACTTTCTAGATGAATTGGCCTAACCACCAAATTACAGCATCTGGTCACTGCAATGAAAAGACGTCACTTCTGTAGATGACAGATTCTATTTAAACAAGCTATCTTGAGTATCAATAGTTGTGTCACCTCAGGGCAATAAGATCAGGATCGGGGGTAAATGGATGCCATTTTTGTACTGCTATAATTATGGAGCTAGCTGCCCCCTTTGTCCATGCACATGCCTCAACATCTGCTTTGCACCAGAATTTCTCCCAGGGCCAGAGGAAGACTTTATTGTGAAATGTTCATTATAATTAACATTTTTCCATGTGCTTGAGAACACTGCAAGCACACGGACTTCTACATCATCACTTTGTAGCCTTCCAGGTCAGATAGTGCTTCAGTTTCCTTTGAGTTTTTGTAGATGTGGAGGGAATTAATAGCTTTGAAATTGATATTTTATAAAAGCACGTTTTATATAAATGTCATAAATAGGTAGATATGATGAATAACAGATGTTTGTCTAAGCCATTTTTCAAAACTTCCTGCAGAATCATCTTCCACAAAAGCTTTGTAAGAACAGGTTGGACAGACATCTGTTAATGATGGACCAGATATTGGACCCTGCTGCAATTCAGAATGTTGGGCTAACACTAGCAAGTTTCAACTCTTTTTGATTTGTGGGCTACTGAAGTATTCCATTGGGGATGCAGAAATTTCACACACTTAAATTGATGTATGGTGTACAGGAGCTTGATCTTAGTTGCTTCTCATAGTTAGCAGACCTTTGTGTCCAGCTATAGAGATTAAAAACTGCTGGACTGTGGGTAGGTCTTTTTCAGACCTATATATGAGTGTTCTGTGGTATGCCTGTACTTTGGGGAGTTTTATTTTTGCCTTTTTTTTGAATTATTGCTTAACCCATATGGTGGTCCTGGTGGCACGCTTCCACAACTTTTTTCCAGGGCAGGACATTTTCCTGCAGTTTTTCCTGCCACTAGTTATTCCAATAGCAGCATGTGCCTTCCATATGAATTTAATAACAGGGAGAAGCTGTTATTGAGGAAGCTACTGCAAACTTTATGTGCCCCTGAGAAGAGAGATTTTATTAGCTTTGAAGGCAGGTAACTAGGTAATGCTGTCAAAAAAACTCTCATGTTCTCTTCTGAAGCTGTGCATTTATTTATTTTGTTTATTTTTATTTTCCCAGTAGCCATTGTAATGTACTCACTTTAATAATCAGCTATAAGAAGAATTAGCTTACTGTTACAAGTCATCATACCACATGCGTAGTTAAAACCTATATGAATAGTTACTCTTCATGCATGTAGCAGCTTGTCTATGTCCTGTCACAGTTTGTAACTGATCATTTAGTTTTGTTTTTAATGATGCCTAAAAAGAGAAGTAGTGTGCATTATGGACCAAATGACTGAAAAAAATATGTCCATAAAGATAAAACAAATTGTTCCTTTGGTCCTTAATAGAGCATGAGGAACAGGGACAGAAGTGCTGAAATAAAATGTTGCTATATGTCAGCTGGGAAATGTATGTAAGAGCCCAAATGCTTGGAAATGATAAACCTCAGAAAGTTCAAGACTAAACGTGTAGTCATAATAAGTGTCTGTTAGTTAGCGTGCATATTTTTCCAGTGTATGAAGCAAAATGCTTAGTTTTGAAAATGTTGAGTCAATTACAATGTCTATTATTGTGGGTTTTGGAATTTTAATCTTTTTCTTTAATTACCTTTAACAGTTGTAGTCAGTCATACTGTCCCATAGCTAACAACAGACTCTAAGAAATATGGTGAATAGATGAGCTTTTAAGGAGGAACATAAAGCAATGAAAATAGAGGAGAAGGCAAGCATGAACAAAGAGACTTGCACAACATAAGAAAAAGGTCATACAGCAGAACCTAACAGCAACAGAATAAGTTGTAACTTAACTCAGTCACCTGCAACCATCCCGCTCAGCAGTAAAATATAATACCATGAAATGGTAGTTCAGTTTCAGGTCATGTACTAAAAAATTAAAAATGCCATACTCATAAAATACAAGGAGCTGAACTATATAAAATAACCTTTTTTTTTTTTTTTTCCAGAATGAAGTTGATCAAAATGCTCTAAAGAGGTAGCAGTTCCCAAAGAGAATTGGTGCTGCTGCATTGTTGTTCAACAGAGAGAGGTGTGAGAGGTTTCCATTTGCCTTCAGACAGGCAAGAACATATTTTTCTGTGGCATTTGAGAGATGCTCATGGGATCAGACGTTATGCTGGTTTGCTAGTCTATGGGGATGCAAGAAAAGTGTAGTGAGTTTAGTGGCTCCAGAAAATGGGATCCTGGCTTGCTGGTATGTCTTCAGCCATGAAGATGTGAAACGCTGCCATATCTGCTACGCTAGAAGAACCAGGATGGTTGCAGCACAGTGGAGAGCAATCTGTTCTATTAATGCAGAACCAAGACAAGGTAAGGAAAAGCAGGAACTGAGGTGAGCATCCTATCACTGATCCTAACACAGCTAGGAAAGCACAGGAGAGCAGAAGGTGCTACGACTTGTCATGTGTCTCATTGACAGGAAACATGGGAAGGCAGTTCTCAAAAACATGTGGCACCACTGGGTCATCTTTTTGGCTAGCAGCTTCCTAACTGATAACTGGTGGAGCAACAGGGGATGAAGATTACCATCTTCTGATTAAACATAAATACTCACACATCTTCTTCAAAAAATAAGAAATGAACAAAGTAAGTTTCCACTAAAATCTACCAACCACATAGAGTTTATGGGAGATGCACCTCTGGCTTACTCCTGAGTTGTCCTCCAAACTTGAAAGAGTCCTGATGTTAGATAGATTAAACGATGTTCTCCAATGTACCCATGATGCTTTGATTTCTCCTCGTGTCATCTAGGCACATCCCTTATTGCATTTCCATATCCCTAGCATGTAAGAGAGAGTTGTGCTATGCCTAGTCTGGAGTCATGTTGGCATGAAGAAAGCACTTGCTGATCGTTCTGCACACAGGCTGAGGAGAGCATTGGCTTTGCTTGGCACCCTGTTTCTCAATGTTGGTTGTACTCATTCAGCAGTTCTCACAAAATCAAAGGCAAAAACAAAAGCTAAAACAACATTAACTATCACTAACCTGACAAGTTTTCTATACTGGAGACAGAAGTTGTCATAGCAGAATAAAGATACAGTATAAAAAGATATAAAGACATAAAAAAGACATATAAAAAGACATATATAAAGACATAAAGATAAAGTATGTTAACATTTTTTTTTTGGCTTACACCTTATGGAGAAAACACTCTGAGCTGACACAAGTGTTTACCTAGTAGAAACAGGTAGCCATTAGATTGCTTACGGTTTTCAGACATATTGCTCGTTTCTTCATGATAGTAATATTTTAAAAATAATATAACTGGAGATGATCTAGTTTTTCATGTCTATATCTAATCTTTTTTTTTTTTTTCTGAAATTTATTGTATTTTCTTCCCTTATGGAATTTTACTAAACAAGAACTTATTTTAAAAGTCTTGAATGTTCTGCTTTTTAATCTATGGAACGAATGCTTACTCTATTCAAAGAGTGTACGTCAGTCCTTAGATGGCTAATTATTTTTGATATAATGTTATTTTATCATGTGACTCAGGATACATGGCTGTGGTTTTATGCTACCTACGTTCTGCTAGCAAAAGAGTTGAAGACAATTTGTATCACATCCATGGTTTATTTTTATCTGCCAAGTCCATTTATTTAACAATCTTAAACTTATGCCAAGGATGAATTTAGCCCTATATCTTTTACACTGGCTTTTACAAGTATTTCCAAACTTCAGGCACAGTCTAACAAGATGATGATATTCATTGCTAAGGATGTTTCTCTTCAGATCATTCAGCTGAGACTCAAGTAATTTATGTTAACTTTTCCCAGGGCAGTTCCCCAAGGTGTACACAAATGCTAATCTGGAGTGGTATTTTTCTACATTTTGTTTGTTTGTTTGTTTGTTTTGGGCCTTTTTTCATGGAAGTAATTTAATCAATTTGGAAAGATATTGCCTTTAAAACAAGGGAAGTTGTGGGTGCTTTTAAGTGTCTATTTCGGGATCACATATGAAAGAGGAAAATAAACACAGTATTATGTTTATGTTTAACACTCATTTAAAAATGGCTCATAATGGCATATGCTGAAGATGATGAATAATTACAAAAACTGGTCATGTAATTATTAGAAGAAACCACACATTGTCTCAGAGAATGTAAATCAACAAATTCAAGTCAGCCACAGTCAGTCTACTCTGGGGATTAGCTCTGTTGCTCTGACAAGACCTCTGTTCAGCTGCAGCACTGCAACTACTGTCTGCTTCCAGGGCAGAACACACTCACTGTGAACTGGCCCCTAGGGTTAGTCCTGTCCTACATACTATTTATGAATGCAGCCTGGCATTTTTTTGCTAGCCCGTGTATTTCCAAGAAAACCATAGCTTTTCTGTTTTAAAGAGGCAGCTTGAAATAATATGTTGTGAAAGTCATTAAAATAAATAAATAAATAAATAAATAAGGTCTTTAAAGAGGAGAGTTAGATTTTTTTTTTTTTTTTTTTTTCAAACCGCAGTAACATTTTATGATAATAAAATATCTCAGGCAGCTCTTTGTTGTTTGAACTGCAGATTCCATGTAAATTATCAGGAAGAGGCAAGGTAGTGGATTTGTTTTGAGAAAACATACAGTAAATTTCCTTCTAAACTTGCAAATTGTGAGACAGGAGAAACAAATAGGCACTGACTGATGGTATGCTTTTTACAGATATATCTGAACTTATATCTTTAATTAAAAAGATAATTGCTGACAATAATATCCAAATTTCTCTTGAGTTTGCTTGTCCAAAACATATAAAGGTGGTATTTGGCTAGACAGAACAATAAATTAATAGAATATGAGTTCAGATTTTTACTGACATTTAAAGTTTCGTGCAAGACTACGCTTTCCCTATGCCATCCATGGTTAGTGGCACCTCTAACCACTGTCATTAAAAGACTTCTTACCTCATATTAGCCCTCTCACAGTAATGTTTCGGGAAAATAAATAAATCTCCATTAACTTTGAGAGGAGAAGGATGAAGTGTCAAGCTGCTGATGGAGAACATAATTTTCTTCCACAAATAATTTTATTGACATGACAGCCATAAATGTTTGGCCTGTGTGATTGAAAGATCAGCAACAGGATGCATCTATTGCAGATTTTGATCTAGCTCAGTTTGCAAAGGGAAAAGCTGATGTTATAGAAGGCTACAGCCATATGGCCATGGAATAAGCATGAAAAGTCAAACCTTGACTCTTAAGTTTCTTATTATTTTGAATTATGCTCCAGTAGGACAACAGAATGAAGGTTCTATACCTGTTGTTTCTTTATCATGCCGTTTGAAACAATGTCTAAGAGTAAAAGCCCCATCTTCCTTTCCCCATATATCTGTGACTGCATGAGGAAACATTGCAGTTTCAGAAAGGAAGTGTGCTAACATTCAGGTCACTTTGTGTCTTTGGCAACTCATTTTGTAGGCTACAGAACTAGGGCTGAAGATTTGCTGTTTCTTACTGAGCATACTGCCAAATCAAAGTGCTCTTCTTAAACATTACTCCTGCTATTGTACCACACTCCATTATCTGTGTCTGTGCTGACACCCTTTATTCTTTTTAAAATTCACTTTCGTGGTAATACAAATACACACAAAGGTGATACACAATACACACAAAGATGATGCCAAAGTAGCCACGACTTCTGTCTGTCCCCAGAATAACTGCAGCACTGACAATTTACAGTAATCTCTACTGAAATAGCCCAAGGCATTCATTTTTCAAACTTTCTGGCTACATTAGTATAGCACAGGAATGGTTAGAAGCCAATAAATTGGGTGCCAATAGTGAATTTTATCCCTCTGTTTCTTCACTGAATGGAGCGATGGCTTTGATTTTCCTCCACTTTCTGCAGGTTTGGAGTTTAGTCTTACTTCAGCAAAAGGATTCACCAATTTTCAGTGTTTCCAGGAAAAGTTAGGCTTCCTAATTCCAAGATTTTCTTAGGAAAGTGCTAGGTCTGTACTACAGGAAGATGCACTAGTAGAGAGACCATGAAGCGACTGAGTCAAGAGTGAATAAGGAGCAGACATGTGAACAAGGTAAAGCGTGTCCAGACATGAAGAAAGGGAGTCTCTAGGAACAGGCTTTATAGGAGGACCATTCCTAGAGACCACAAGATCCAGGAACCAGGACAGGGCACACAGCAGGGTGTAGGCAGAAGAGAATTATAGGGTGACTTGGGAAAAATAAGGGGAAGAGTAATAATGGAGGGCTAGACAAGAACAGCAGTATGGGTATCAATGGCAGAAAAAGACTGGAAGAACACTAAGTGTAAAGACTTAAACAAGGAAGAAAGGGAAGAAAAGATTATGGTATTGCAAAGAAACAGCCACAGAAAAACATTTCTTTGGGTAAGAAATCCACTCTTTTAGTAGTGAAGTTTAAAATTAATCGGGACTCCAGAACATAATCATGCTTACGGTGAGGTCTTTTCTTCACAGTAAAGAGGAAAAATGATTTATTCAATTCCCTCTCATATTCATGCAACCCAAACAGAACAGAGTCAGACATCTTCCATTTCAAACTCAAGTGTATTTCCCTTTCTCTTGTAAACATAAAGTAAGTGTTAGGTCATCTTACACTATTTATTTCCAGCTGTACTCCTGGTGCAAATGCTTTCATGTATTTGTTAATCCCAGCGTGGCCTTCTGCACTGGCTCACAATTCTTCTTGGAATAAATCCAAGATACACTGTATTATATATGCCACTTTTAGAGAAATGCTCCTTATAGCTGTGAGAAAATAAAAAGATCACTTTCAATTTGTGTTTGAATTTTTCCGTCTTAATTAGCTTTGTTTTGTGGCTTAAAGAACCAAAGTTTACTACAGTTATTAGTGAGTCAGACGGCCTTATCAGCATCATTCTTTTCTGTGTATACTTATGTATTGATGAGCTCTGCATTTTTATAATCTGCAAGCTTTCATTTATTTTAAAGTTTGTTATAATTATATTATGCAAATATGTTGTTACATTATCAGTTAAAAGTGCCAAAGTGGAAATAAAAATAAAACAAAATGTGAAAGGGCAAGGAGGAAGAGATAACAGGAAAAAAATAAACCAAATTAAATAATGCCCTTAAAATACATATTTATGAATATTAATCCCTTTGGTTAACTTTTTTTTTCAGTAAAGACATTGCTGTATGAGAATGATGCTATAAACTAGCATGGATAATAAATGTAATTCTCTATGATTTATTCTAGCATTATTTCTATGGTGTCACCAACAAAGTTTTGGAGGCAGATTAAACCACAGCTATAGACCAAAGATTTACAGTTTACAGAACCTTATTTTTAGAACCATATATGTTTATATGTAAACATCTAAAAAAGAGCCCTTTGTAGAAATGTCTAAGAACTTCTATCAGAGTCAATGGGATCAGACAGTTAGGGCAAGAACTGTAAAGAGATTCAGAAAAATTCACAGCCCTGGGAATTCACAGCCATGAATCTGATGCTTAGACTGTGCCTGTGCTGGAAAATAAAATAACCCAGACATGGTCATATGCTAGAGCAGCCAACTGGCATGGCATGCGTTTGTATAGCTAAATAGTCCCTCACTCTAAAACAGGTTGGGCACATCCAAATGCTGATTAACAATGTGAATCCCCAGGCAATATATGTTAACTTTTTGAGATAGTGTTATGCGCACTTGGTGTGAGGGGTAGGGATCAATAAAAATTGAACATTTTGGATGACAGTGGGAGAGGGGCATAGGAGATCACTATTCAGATGTGGTTCTAGAGTCTCTGTGCAGTGCATGGAAACAAGTAAGCACTTCTGACTAGAGAGTGTAAAAGACAACATGCTCTATGGGGAGCCACCTCAGGTAACCAGGAGAAAATGGTAAGATAGCTTCTCACGGTTTTTATTTATTTAATTAATTATTTGATTTTTATTTTGCTTTCTTTGCTGCTTTTTGTATTATATTTTGTCAGTTCATTTCTTGGAACCCTGCTCTCATCAGCAATATGATAGCATTGTAATGAACTGGTAGACTTTATTCTCCTCTGCCTGATCATATGTTTTGCATTCTGGAAGATGTTTCGCAGGCTACGCCTATGCTAGTTTAGTTAAATGCACCATGGCCCAGCCACTGGAATTCAATCACCCATATCATCTTATTGCTAGCATGGACCTTCACATAGTTTTGGTCAGCCAGCTAGCACTCTCCTAAACCAGTGCTAGGCACACTTCAGGAGCTAGCATTGTCTAAGTATCATTTTATTGTAGGCAATCTGAAAATGGTCACCATGATTTGGAAACAAGTTCAATAGTACAGAAATTGAGCGAATGAGCCAGTATTAATAACCTTTGATGGTCAGATGTTATTCCCTGACATTTCTTGGTATGGTGGCATAGCTCTAGATTTAGCTCTGGATTCAGAGAACGTACTGCTTTTTATCATATTTCTAGTCACCAGTTTACCTCTGCCTTGTTGGGCTAAATCTCAGTAGCTTTAGTGCATTTTGAGGCAATAAACTGTGGCTTTAAACTTTAAAGCTTCCAAACACTTTGTTCTCAGTCTACACAGATTAAGAATGAAATGGATTCCTCCCAAAGCTGAAAACATCCATTCCAGGGTCTACAACCAGTAGCTCCTTCTCTATCTGTGCCTAACTCCCTTCTGTGGCTGCCAAAACTTTCGCATAGGATGCTGGTTTCACACCAGTGTTTCCTGGGTGCATCTTTCTAGGTGTTCCCATGTATCATTACTTGTTCTGTAAGCTTGTAATCCTTCAGTTTTTGTATTTCACTTCTAATTTTCATTGCTCTTTCAAAATCTCTCTCCTGTCTCCTCGTCTCCTGCTGTCTCAGTGTAGAATTATTGTGTCCTACTCATTAGATTTCCAGGTGTCTGCTAAGTCTGTACTCAATGTAGAAAAAAAATTATCTGTTCCTATAAATCACTGAATTCATTTTATTACCTGTGTTGTTGGCTTTTCCTTGATAGTTAGTGGGGCACAACAGATTGTGTCTATCTGTTTCTAAAGGAAATTTTGACATTATTGTAAAATGAAGAAGACATTATTGCCACAAGTTCTCACATAGCCTGTTAGAAAGAGAAGGTTTTCAATTTAAAAGTGTTAATGATTTTCTTAGAACAAAAATAAGACATAAATTTCTTCCAAGAAAAAAATTAAATAAAATGAAAAGCTTTCTAATATATTTTGTGCAAAGTTTTAATATGTAGGATTAAGAAATACTCAACAGTTTCCTTGTATCAAAATCTGATGTATATCAGACAGTTTTTTCACTTGCGGGAAAAAAAAAAAAGTTCTATATATTCATTCAGTATCAAGGAACCATAACAGAAATTAAAAATATATATATACTTTTTATTTTTGTTTTCAACATTTATTTCCAAACTATTACTCCACTAAAAGCAATAATCAGATTATGTTATTCAACATGTCCATATAGTGTGAACATCCTAGATATTGACTTATAGTGCTGTCATTGACAACAGAAGTCCTTCAGATGTTTTAGATAATAGTATTACCATTGTGCTCATGAGGGGTATGGCACTTAAACTAGAATTCCAAGGAAATTTTTGAGACAGCTTCTACAAACTTTTCCACCAAAGTTTCTGATCTTTATGCTGAATATCTAAACACAATGACTGATGCTATCAACCCCATGTTTTTTAGCAGAGATAGCAGTATTGTGTTTTTACTCATGTGAAAGCAAATACTGAACTGAATAATTTGAGTTGAAGTTGCATTTTACCTGATTCATCTCCAGTGAGATTAAGATAAATCATTCCTCTTAGTAAATTGTGGTCAGAAAAAAAAGCTATTCTAACATCCATATACAAAAGCCTAACAGTCCAATATGGATATTCATATAGATATTCTTGCCTTCAAAGAACTTGACACTTAAGGATAATTTCAGCATAACTTCAATAAAATCTATGTGTTTGAATAGTAAGAGCTAAAGAGCTATTCAATATATTCATCAACGACTTGGATGAGGGAATAGAGTGCACCCTCAGCAAGTGTGCTGATGACACAAAACTGGGAGAAATGGCTGACACCCCAGAAGGTTGTGCTGCCATCCAGCGAGACCTTGACAGGCTGGAGAGTTGGGTGGGGAGAAATTTAATGAAATATAACAAGGGCAAGTGTAGAGTCTGGCATTTGGGCAAGAACAACTCCAGGTACCAGTATAAGTTGGGGACTGACCTGTTGGAGAGCAGGGGAAAGGGACCTGGTGGACAGCAGGATGACCATGAGCCAGCACTGTGCCCTTGTGGGCAAGAAGGCCAATGGCATCCTGGGGTGTATTAGAAGGGGTATGGTTAGTAGGTCGAGAGAGGTTCTCCTCCCCCTCTACTCTGCCCTGCTGAGACCGCATCTGGAATATTGTGTCCAGTTCTGGGCCCCTCAGTTCAAGAGGGACAGGGAACTGCTTGAGAGAGTCCAGCGCAGAGCCACAAAGATGATTAAGGGAGTGGAGCATCTCCCTTATGAGGAAAGGCTGAGGGAGCTGGGTCTCTTTAGCTTGGAGAAGAGGAGACTGAGGGGTGACCTCATTAATGTTTATAAATATGTGAAGGGGGAGTGTCAGGAGGATGGAGCCGGGCTCTTCTCCTTGACATCCAATGTTAAGACAAGGGGCAATGGGTGCAAGCTGGAACATAGGAGGTTCCACTTAAATATGAGAAGAAACTTCTTCACAGTAAGGGTGATGGAGCACTGGAACAGGCTGCCCAGAGAGGTTGTGGAGTCTCCTTCTCTGGAGATATTCAAAATCTGCCTGGACGCGTTCCTGTGCGACCTGATCTAGGTGTCCCTGCTCTGGCAGGGAGATTGGACTAGATGATCTTTCAAGGTCCCTTCCAATCCCTAACATTTCTGTGATTCTGTGATTCTGTAAAGAGATAATCACAGATTATCACAGATAGAAAACTGCGATCACTATGGTTGATATTCTGCTTGACATAAAAGATTGAGGAAAATACTGTTAAGTACTGTGGGTTAAAATTAGGTACGAATTTGGAAGTCTGGCTTCAGATGAAGGAAAAGGGTGTTCATCATAATCACCATTAATATTAAAGTAATGAATAGTAACATTGTGGAATATATTACCATGACTTTACTTCATCTGAATCTGTTTAAATTGGTTTGGTGTGTCATATAACTGGTGTATGCACTGTATATTACATGTATGTGTTCATGTCATTCATTCACAGAACCATCACTCATTTCTAAAACCTAATTTAAATTGATACTTATATTAACATTAACTAGCTGATGCTGAACCAATGCTAGATGGAGGAAAGAATGGTAGAACTTGGGGAAAAAAATGCCACCCTTTTTATAAATTGGGCTAATTCCAATGGCATGGCAGATTTCTGCCTTTATCAAGAACTTGTGACACTCTTGGATTGAAAATCTACACAGGCAAAGAGTCAAATTTTTGTGAATTCCTCCCCAGAAGATTGAAAGCACATGGTCTGGGTACAGTGGCTCAGGGATTCAGCCACCTGCCGTGGGGAACCTCCGGGTGGCCAAGCAGTTTACAGGTTGTCATGGCCACTGCACTCCAGATATTTCTCTTTCTGCACTGTGATGAAGAAAATCCACACCAAGGTCACTGATCTGTTAAATAAAGACATCCCAAAGCTTTAACCTAAGTAATGAGAGACAGGTTTTCCCTCCATGTCTTACTTACACCTGTTGTGACACTCGTGCACACCTTAGCAGTGAAACACCTGCAAAATTGGAAGCTTCTGACTATGAGAGTCAGTTTTGCAAGAAGCTAATAAAATGGCAATAGATCTCCTCACATTCAAATCAAAATATAAAACTCTGTCATTGTGGCTTGGCTCCCTTGCAGGAAATCATAATTTACAGAAACTCATAGACAGCATTATGAAAGATACTGAGAATGATGAGAGAAGTACTAGTAGTGTAAAAATACAAATCTTACACTGTTGTAAAACTCCAAACTTACTTAGGGAAAGTCTAAAAATATTATTGAATGGAGATTTTTTTGGAACAGTTTAGGAAATTATCTGCCAAGGAGACCTGATATTAGATGTATTTGTCCTCCCTCAGTGTGCATTGGATGCATTTCTGAAATTCTTTTTAATACTTTCTTTTCTGAGAGACTGTTCAACAGCCAGTTTCTCTGTTACTCAGTTTCTCCTTCACTGTGGACTGGAACAAGCTGGCTCTACAAACCTGAATTTCTGTACTGTTAAGACTTCCTGCACAAGCAATTCCTACATGTTTCTAAAGTTGTAATTGCCTTCTTTTTACATCTGTGACTCAGGAACATCTATGATTCAGGAAGACCACAGGCTGTATTTTCATCCTAGGATGGGAGCTGGTACAACCAGCTAAATTCCCTGGTGCTCGGTGGTCTGGCCCAGGCCTTCACCTGGACTCACACACTGTTGTACTTTATTGTTGCAATTAGGAATAAATATTAATTATTCTGTTGGACACTAGAATCTTTTATGTGGTGTACATACTGATACACATTGGATACACAGATTTTCAAACGGTCATTTGCATTTAAATGAGCTAATGGGGTCAAGACAGAGCGCAGTCCCCATTATTCCAGAATTGTGACAATATTTAGAATACTGTTTGATATAGCCATTTCTCACAGGCAGGGCCACGAACCAGCGTTCAAAGGCTACCTCATGTCAGTGACATCAGTCTGTCAGAGAGGACACATTACATTTGTATCCACATAATTTTGCCTATCTTCAGGCTAAGGAATGTAATAAACAAGACAGAGTAGTACTAATGTTTAAATGAGACATGTATCATAGTGTAAAATTTCATGGAATTCCCTAGAGGGGAGGACTAAAGGTTGACATTATGGCTCAGGATGACAGACAAATCTTCAGATGCAAAGACTACAATCTATATAACTTTTAAGGGTGTGCAATTCTATCAGAAGTATCTGGTCTAAGATTTCTCTTTTATTTTTCAGTGTCCTACTTAAAGCTTAGCAAACAGAAAGAAAAACTATCTGCATTGTAAATGCTCTTTTAATATGCTCCATATTAAATATGTATATATTCATTCTTATTTTCCAAAATGTTTAAATTTTGTCTTTACTGGTTGAAAAGGAAAACAAAAAGCTCTACAGTAAGATCAAACAAGCAGATGTTTCACTGGAAGTGGATTTAAGACTGGTTGTTCAACTATTATTGAGGCGGTTACAGGTCTTTTCCATAGCAGGGCCTCATGGTCATTGGGACCTTACAGAGCTGGTAACTGCCCCTGTGCCGCACAACCTGGAGTACGCAACGCAAGGTGAAATATGGACCAAAACCACACAGGTAGGCAAAGAGGGGAAAGACATAATCAAAGGCTTTAATAAGGAACGCTGCGTATATGCCTGATCTGCAGGTTTATTAAAACAATTGTTATTTATAATAGCATACTTTGGAACATATCACTTACCACTATTTGCTACCAGACAGTAGCTTTCCACCTGAACCACAGCAAAGATAAACTTTAAGGAGAATTTTGATTGATACAGTAGCTTTAGAGATTTTGTCTCCACACAGAGGTGTTTGAGAAAATGGTTTAATAACTCTGGGAAAAGTGGACATTTGTATGATAAAAACTTGTCATGTTTTTAGAGCAGAGGGGATGGATGACTGATATAATAGTTGGAATATCCCAACAGAATATTTTTAACCAACAAAAAAAATACATATTGCTGGAGTTTGGAGATATCCTTGATTAAAGACAGTCTGAGCTGATTTCAATATTCAGTCTAACAATGACAATAATGCGTAGGTGGAAAATACATAGATAATATCAGCCAGATTTAATTTGAAGGCCAAAATCTTGCATGTTTCAAGGTTTGTTTCCATCCGTAAGAGTGGCTTGGCTCACACATTTTATTCATACCAAATGATACGAGACACATTACAAAACAATTTATTTTGAAAATTTTTGAAAAAAAGTACAGCCTATTTCTAAGCACTCTAAGTCATAAATGTTAATGAAAAATGCTATATGGAAAAAGGTAATATTACTTTGCTATCTGATTTCAAATCCTTGATGCGTATTTGTGAGAAATGACTGTAAATTTCATGAACATAAGAAGACATCCATCTGTGTTAAATAAAAAGCAATAATACAGTAAACAAGTCAGGTATATAGCTCAGATGGTGTTAGCCTTCTGAGTTATCAGGTGGAGTACAAGGAGGTGATTTTACCAAATTTTAATCTTTGTTTGCAACCTTTCAACCAATTCTACCTTGAGGGGAAGAATAACAAGATCTTTTTCTAAAATGAATAAATATATATACCTGCATATACCTATAAAACTAATGTCATTCCAAGGACTTTTTTTTGTTTGTTTAAATAAACATGTATTAACAAAACAGACATGCATAATTAGGCAGATGAGATGGACCTTTGAAATATTATCTTCTCAGACATTTCCTGAGCAACTGAGAGCTTCTAAATTATTAATGTTATCAATCTCCTTCAGCAAAGGAGATTTATTTTGCAAATTCCAGCAACCTTAATCAGCTGAATTTTTAAATACCTAATGTTTCTGTATTCCTTTACTGTTTGTTTTCAAGTGTTGATTTTTTTTTTTAAATACCACAAAAGAGGAAAACAAATCACATCATATATTAACCCATAACCTTTTACGCTACAGAAACAGACAGGTCCCCCTCTCTCTCTCTTTTTTTTTCTCTCTCTCTCTCTCTTTTTTTTTAGTGTTGACATTCTGCATGTGTAAGAAAAACTTATGTATGTAGATTTCTCTCACAAGAGCTTCAGGGCATAACCCAGACAGAGAAGCCATCACTTTTCCATTCTGCACTGAGGCTGCTGACAAAAGAATTGTGCAAATGAGCCTTTAAATCCTTAAATAGTCACTACACAATGCATGAAAGAATGCAGCACAGGACAAAGGGCAATATTCACAGTTTATCTCAGGGTGATGGATCTGAATCGACGCATGAACATGGGTTTGTTACGGGATGGAGTAGGCCGCAAACCCCTACTGAGAACCCAGTGGCCACAGTCTGTAATGCAAACAGTCAGGCTAAGTCCTTAACAATTAGGGTAAATTGAACTGGCCATTATCTGAACTTCAACTTGTTCTCATGATTGATATGGGAAATGAAAAGTTGTATATATCGCTACAAAGACTGAATGTTTTCTGATCTAATGTTAGGAATTGGTAGATTCGTATTTTAACATAGAATATACATATTCTGTGTTTCCATGTGATAAAACTGCTAGCGCTTCCATTCACATTGCAATGAACATTATCCATTTTGCTGTTTTCTCAGAATTTTATTTATATATAAAAAATAAGCTCACAAAAATGTACCTATACAGACTGATAACAGACCAATATAGACAAGCACCTGTTCACCTTACATCCTCCACACCACCGATCTGTTATTGGTCTGTATATATTCATAGGTAACCAGTAGCTAAAGAGTTAGGCATCTTGGGACATTCAGTACTTCAGAAAAATAAGGGTACTTTAAAGAATACATAAAATGTGGAGCATCCATGAATATAATTAAATGCATTTTCCCTATACTGTCTGTAACAGTTATTAAAATGTTTCCTAAAATACATGAAGAGTTAAATTAATCTTGAGACAATGCATTATAGAGAGACAATGTTAACTTTTTAGTGCTTGAAGAGGGAGTGGAGGAGTTGGAGCGAGGTAATGATGTCGTCTGTTTTCTGTATATTCACACTGTTCTCAGCTTGCAGCAGTGAGAAGGGGGAATATGGCATAGCTACCTGTAAAATATGTACAAACCAAGCAGTCAAAGCAGCCACAAAGCTTCATGTGTTCTCATATACTTGTGGAGAGGAGGGAAAATTCTCATTAGCTTATTAAAAATACCCGATTGAAACAATTGTTTTTGGATGAATATTTCACCTGCTAATATTTAAGGCTGTATAAATTCAGGTAACATTCCAGGAAACACGCTTTGTGAAAGTGCATATGATTTAACATAAAGACCTGCGTGGAGGCCACCAGGACAGCCAATGAAACACAGAGACTTCAAGAAACTCTCTTCAAAGCAACCCAATGTATTCAAGTATACACTGCATTCAAGTTGGATGGATTTCCCTTTTGTCTATAGTCATCAGAGGCAAGTGACATCTTGAACGCCTCAAGAAGATTAAATAGCAAAGCTCAGTCGGAAGCTTAAAAAAAAGAGAGAGAAAAGAAAAGGGCCAACTTGGCCATTATGGAGCTGGTCCTTTCTTGTCTGTGAAAGAGCTTTCAAGGAGTACTATTGGAAGAAGAAGGCCCAGATAAAGAATACAATGATGTTAGAAAGGGAGAACTCCAAGTGGAACCAGAGGGTGTGGGTTGTGCTGAATGAAGGATTAGTGCAGCTTCACAGCAAAGAAAAGGGGAATCCTAGTCAAGATGAAAATGAGGAATTACTTTTTTTTTAGACTTCAGTTCACTGAGCAGCGACAATGCATGATGGGAGGTACTTGACATAACACTCTTCCAGGCCATGTTTGCTCTCCATGTGGGACCAAGAAAAAACAACAACAGTGGCACACCAAAACAAAACAGATTTTAACCTAATAAACTTACTCAGAAATTCTTTTTGACAAACCTTGGGTTTTATTTACTGTTGAGTATCTGCACACAGATCCAATCACACACGGGAAATTAACACACCAGATTTGCAGACAAAGTGTCTTTCAACAAGTCTATATTTTGCAAAAGATTCAAATCAATGCCTTTTTATTGCATATCATAGGAAAGAAAGATGCTTTAAGAGTTGATTTTTTTCACAGTGATCAGAAATAGTCACCTTCTGGAACATCTTAGGATAAATTAGAAGGCAAAATGATGTGGAAATAAAAGACATTTTAGGATTCTTAGCTTAAGATGTGTACACAGCATTCAGGCTGATTCTGAGTTACGGAAGGGACAGTGCAGAGGCAAGAAGGTACAATTTAATTGCATCAAGAGATGGATACATATTTTAATTCAGACCTATTAGTATTATTCCGTGAATTGCTGACCTATTTACCCATGTGTGAGGAACCTGCAGTCCAAGAATCACATTATTAGTTGTATTATAGCCATAGTGGGAAAAAGGGGTGGAACACAGGATCTCTATGACACCTTATTTGTTAATATGATACAAATACAAAATTCAGGTTAGGGTGAGGAACACTCTGGGAACATTGCCACATCTGCACCACATAGGGAAGGGAAGCCAAGATTTCCTTTACCTGCTGGTAAAATCATCATGCTAATGGAGGGCAAAAGAAATGCTCTGGTTTACCTCATCCACTACCCTAAAGCATCAGAAAAACTCAAGTAGCTTAGGATATTGCAAAGTATGAATCTAGTGCAGAGACCCCTGCTGTCTTTATGGGCAAGTGATTCTTTGCAGGGAAGCTTTCTTCAGGTCTTGATGAAAGAGCTGAACAAGTGAAAAAATGACCCTGAGATCTTTCAGTTTCCTTGGCTACCTCTCAGTCCAGGCAAACACAGAATTTTATCAGAGACTGGACAGAAGCACCACCTCCCCATTGCCATACCAGTTCATGAAGCTGGAAATGATGAGGTGAGAGACTGCTCCTCAGGAGCAGCTGGAACAGAACAGATGTAGCTACAGCAAAAAGAAGGCTTCTTCCTAAAGTATGTGAATGATTCTGCACTTGTGGTGAGGAGTTATTAAGATAAGCAGTAAAAAGAGAGAATTTGTCATGTAAGAACTGTTTGGCTTGACTGGCTTAGCCAAAGGAAGATGCAGAGGAGACAACCACTCTCTAAAATGTACACTGGCAAATACCATGAAAGCATTAAAAATAAAGGAAAAGCTGGCATGTAGACAAATGAGCTGTGACTGAATACATTTATGAAATCAGAACGTCCCTTCCTGGTCTTTTGCCAGTGTATTGTCTTCCAATAGGAACAAGAACTGAAAATATAACTAGTTCAAAGGCTGAGCAGTATATATTTATGGTATGCCTGATGCTGTTGTTAATAGTTTACTGGATATGATGACGAAAACTGAGGGAACTGAACTCTGGCTTCTGAGCGCATATAATTCTTATGATTTCTGGAACTGTCCAGGGTGTACAGTGTGACACAGGGATTTTGGCAATCAGCCTGCAAGTTTGTTCCCTTTCTAACATACTCCCTATGATTATTGCTTTTTCTTCTTGCATTGTCGGTTCTTTCTTTCACTGACTGCTCATTTCTAAGAGATAGACCACAGGAGCTGGATGGTGACTGCTCTCCATACAAACTACTGAGAAGCCAAAAGTGTAATAATCCACATGACTGTGCAAGGACAGTGACTGCTTTTTGATCATGTACAACTGAGAGAGAGCTATACATACCCCCTCAATCCAGTGTAAAACACTGTTTTGTCTTGCTTATTGTGTCCAGCCTCTTTTTCCCTACATTATTAATAGGAACAGCCTTACAGTCACCTGGGCTTGCATAACAACAGAGGGATCATCTCATCATTTCACATGGTGAATGTGTTCTGGACTGAGAGCTTCCCCCTCGTGCAATAGTCAATTTGGAGACTGATTTCATCAGGTGCTGCATCAATGGAAAGATATTTTTAGCTTTTTGACAAGCTTATAAGAATTTATTATTTCGGGGCCTCTATACATGCATACTACTGGATATGTAAGTGTATGTGTGGTGCATTGCTATTGGGGATGTAATAGTCCAGCCAAATGGGCATTCCTGGAAAATAAACTTTTCCTTCTTTTCATTATGAAGACTTATGCCTTTATTGCTACCTTGATTGCAACTACTATTCAGAATTGGAAAAGCTAGTTCCACAACTTGTTTTTGAAGAAAGAGGATTGGATGCTTAGTTCTCATAAGTGAGTATGTCTATGCAAACTGTAGTAAACTATAACTTGTACCTGAATTGGCAATCTGTCTTATTGTACCTAGAAGTAAAACCATTTTCTGCTAATACTTTTTGTGATGATAGTATGAGTCTGTGAAGCTGCAGGCAAGAGATCTGTGTGGGCATGCAAGTATGTACTTTGAGGATATCTTTATCCTTACACCGCTGAAGCTATTTATTTGCTGATGGCTGGATAATCTGCTGGCTCTAAAGAACTTTTTTATGCAATGCCTTATTTAATGAAAGAACTGTGAGATTTTGCTTTGAAAGTGATACTCCATATAATTAAAGAAGCACAAAATCTGATTGCATGGAAGCTAATCTATAGAGAAAATAGAAATATGTAGTATAAATAAATACTTTTATCAGTGGAGTTGCAAAAATTGAGTGGAGATACTTTGGTTTACACAGCAAGGACCTCACTCTGCACTGCAGAAAAGGAACCGGTCTATGGCATTCTGAAATACACAGAGGAAGCTGAAGGGACAGTGACATCCCAGTTCTAGTATTTTGTAACCTGGATTAAATATTTAGAAGAAAGATAACAGTTATTTTGCAAATCCAGAGGATTTTTCTATAAAGGTATTTATTTGACAGTGTTACCTGAATGCAATGTTCCTTTGTTTTACTACTCCATGTGTTGTCACCTGTGTTTGAAGTTTGCTCTGCTTCTGTACCCTTGAGAGTTTAGAGCCCAAATTGCAATGTTGACTGAGCCACTGTGTTGCCCCACATGCAGTCAAGTGCCCAGCTGCTCCAACCTTCCCAGGCTTCTGCTTGAGGACAAAGATGAGTTCAAGAGTCATTTCCATGCCCTAAAAAAACATTTTTTCACATACACAGCCCAAGATTTAATTCCATAATGAGAATGCAACAAAGTATATCTTTATTCTTTACAGCAAACAGTGTCAAGATAGGAGATGTTTGACTTGATTCCAATTATTGGTGTTATAACCCTTGAAATGATAATAATATATGTGGGAGAGTAATAACTCCTTTTTCTCCTTTCTTTTTTTTAATCTATGTTTTTGTATCTTAGCAATCAAGACAATATAAAAGCTGGTGACAAAGCAGTGAAAAATAAATGCACCTGGTAAACAGACAGAATGATTTTCACGCCATCTACATTAACATTTTTCTTGCATTCACTCCAAACTGTTGGGTAGCAAAATTAGGTTAATTGTGCAAGAGAAGTCTTGGACTATTAATCAAATGCATCAAAAGTCAAGCGTTTTCTTTTGTCATTTGGTGTTTTGGGTGATCCTACATCATCGTAATGAAAAAAATTTCTCTCTAAGTTTGATGAAAGGAAAAACAAGGTCTATAGACAGAAGAGAGTTTCCATACAAGTCTTTCCTGAAGTTCACCCTCTCCTCCAGGGTAAGAAACATCTTGAACAGGAATGTAACAGATCAATAATTTTAAATTGTGTTGTATTCTCTTTAAATATACCAAGTATGACATGATAAAAAATGCAACATATAATGCAGTTATGTCAGTAATAATGAAGTTGAGAGCTTTACTATGTCAGAGCTAATATACAGAAAGCAGAAGCAGACTTGTACAACTGGGATTTTTGTGGGCTTCTTTTTGTTTTTGTTTCTGTCATTTTTAAAGGTGGGATAATTCAGGTTGGAATGGACCTGAGATCATCTAGTCCAGACTCGTCAAAGCAGAATCAAGTATAAGGGTAGATAATACTTTCAGTTGCATTCGTCAATTTACCTGAAGAACAAACAGACACAATTTAAAAATTTTTCTTGTTTTTCCCCTTTCACCAAATTTTGTTCCTTTTCCTCTACCATTTCTGCAGTTAAAAAAAAAAAAAGAGAGAAATCAGTATTCCCATATTATATTCACACCTAAACAATTCCTTTAACTTTGAAATAATCAAAATCCTATGTTATGATAGCTCAAATTAGTCTGCAGAGCAACATGACAGAAGTTAACACGACTATTCTGACTTCTATTTGTAAGCACAGATAGCAACACAATTGCCAATTAAAATAGAACATATTCAAATTGGAATCATTTTATGGTTGATTAAGCTGCACGATATAATAAGCCATATGTTGTTATGGATATTACCCTAGACTTTACAGAGATCACCTGATAGCCCAAAGAGTGCCCATGGGGATGAGAATTCAAGCACCGGAAGCATCTTCTTTACCATTTTATAGTAGAATGTTTTTAAGGGAAGCTAGTATCAAAGAAAACATTTTCATAAGATTTAACTGTTTAAACAGAAGCATAAAAAACATTTATCAGACAGTGGATTTGATCAATTCCTGTATGCACAGATGATGTATCCGTGGCAGTGGGAGGGTGCAGTAACCTTTATGATGTCTTTCATGATGATACAGGTTGCAGTAGTGGATTTTGCCTTATGGATCTAAAGAAGACACCTTACAGAGCTTCCCCAAGGCCCTGGCCACAAATCTGCCCTGACCATCTTCACATTTAGAAAGGAATTAGGAGATCTGGTGGTTTGTGCTGCTGTAACTCTTTGTCAGTATTATTTTCTGTTACTTTGGGCATGGAACCTGACTTCTACTGCTGGCACAGCAGTAGAAATCCGATGCTACAAAGCAGATGTCTTCATTTATGTTTGTTTCAGTTGATGTGGGCAAAAGTAAAGCAGGGCATGATTTCAAATCTTTGAGGTACTCTTTTAAGTTTCGCTTGCATGGAAAGGATCAACAAAACTTCAAAAGGGCTAAGAAACAGTGAATCAGCTGTTTTGCTTCTCAACGTGCTAAGTGAGCTCCCCTTTAAAGATTGGTACTAAATTTCAATTTTTGATCTGAAGTTTTACTTCACTCAGTCTCCAAAATTTCACCATGCTGTTACTACAGCTGTCCTTCCTCTGACAGGCTACAAACAGTAAATGTGTTGTTTCCTCTGTCCACAAAAATCATCAACAAGCAGGGGAAGCTCTTGCCTGAGGAGAAGAGACTTGCTAAACCTTAATAAAACTGTTGATGTTCCCTGCATGTACTAGCATGTCTGATCTAAAAATATGTTTGAAGCAGAAACGCTAATGTAGTTCCTGTTTCTCTAAGCTGCAAGCTACCTTTGTGAAAAGTTTCAGAGAAAGGTACTAAAAGCAGCTGAGACTGCAATTGCTTGATATTAACTCCATGAGTGCCGCAATTAAACAGAAACACTTGGTGTGTTTTTTGCTAGGCAGTAATATTTTGCAAATTCATTGACTGATCTTAGAATCAATGCCTTCAGCATAATCTGTCTTGTATTTCACCTTACATTACATGCTATATAACAGCATGCATACACTGCTCATCAGTTTAAGCAGCTTTCCCCTCAAACATTAGCTGCAGCTGATTTCTACACTTTTCTACTGACATTACCCAGCAGAAACTTCTAGTTCAACCCAACCAACCCAAGCAGGACTTCAGAAGCCTGGATATAAGGAATATATTTAGATATAAGGAAGAAACTTTTCATGATGAGGGAGATAAGACACTGGAACAGGTTGACCAGAGAAGTTGTGGATGCCCACATCATTGGAAGTGTTCAAAGTCAGGTTAGACAGGACTTTGAGCAACCTGATCTAGTGAAATCTATCCATGCCCATGACAGGGGTGGTGGTGGAACTAGACAACCTTTAAGAGTCCCTTCCAACTCAAACCACTCTATGATTCTACAATTCTGTGAGCCTCTTTACCTTTTGAAAAAGATCGATAGAAGGAAGGTAAAATTAGGGGAGAAAGTAAGATATTTCTCACTTTCAAACCAATAGTTCAGATTCTTCAAAATAACAGCGACGGTACCATGGTATTTTTACTCTGTATACAGCAGCTAATGGACCTTTTCAGAGCCATATAAGTTCCCATTTTACAGAGCAAAAGTTGAAGGGCATATCTCTACCACAGCTGACTGACAGGCTCCAGGACACATGGCATAAGGACATGATGTTCTGTGACTTCTCCAGTTTTCAAGAACTTAAATGGCTTATGGAGAACTTGTTTAATCTGTTTAAACCCAGGTAGATCAAGTCCTGGGCATGCCAGCTACATACATCTAGAATGCATCTCTTGGCCATTGCTAGACAACATTTACATGTTTGATGGAAAATTCTGATATTCAGTGACCCTCAAGAAACTAGCTAATCTGGCATGTTTGTTGCTGAAATGAGTTGACATTGCTTTTGCCTAAAAAGGTGAATTTGAACTGAAGATCTAGTTCTAGACTCATGGAAACAAACTCCGCAACTCTGACAGTAATCCCTTTTCATATTGTCTTGACACGTCTTTTCAATGCTCCACATTTCTTATATTTTGTGCACTCTTTGTCTCTATTCTGGAAGTAAAACTAACTGTGAGGTACAAGACCAAAACAGAGTGCTGAAATTAAATAAATTGAAAATCTAGGAAATCTTTTTTTTTTTTTTCTGTGTGTGAGTGTGTGTGTGCAGTTTTAGAAACACTCATCATCTAATTTAATTACCTTCTGGCTCACTTCTTCCATTAACGTATTCACATGTGAAAGTGACTTGTGATGGGAACATACCCAGATGAAAAACATTTGTCTAATGGACAAAAAAAAAAAAACATTTTCAGTCATATTACAACAGTTAAGGATTTAATTTTAAATCATAGTTTTCACAGATGAAAAGAGATGACAAACAGATACCAAAAGTATTCAGTTTGAGCAAATCTCTGCATTCAGGACAAAGCTTTAAAGCACAGTAAAAAATTCAGGCTGTCAGTTAGCTTCCAGTAGGCTGTGTAAAACGATGTTCAGGATATAGATGCAATAACCCAACCCCACCACATATGAATGGAAAGAAATGGATTAACATTTGCATTAATTGGAGGCAATTGAGCTCTTTCTCAGATCATATCAGAGAAAGCAAAAAGAGATAATGTTGGATTTATGTCTTGAGTTTTCTTGACAGCTTTAGGGATAGTGGAAGAGGTCATAGTGAGTGAGAATTTATCTTTGCTATAATACAAAGAACAAGTCAAACTAGGGAGACAGAAGAGATTCTGGATGCCCAGAGGCCATTACAGATACATCCTTCTGTGAGAGTCGCCGTAGCTATAGTAGCTGTAACAGTTGGTCAGCTTGGCTGAGCTCGGATTGACATGAACCATCCAAATATTAAAAATGGAGTCTTCCATTTGAGAAGAACATGAGTGCACGCACAAACACATACATGCATGCACAGTCTAGTCTAATAGTCGTTCAGAGATGTAATGGAGCAAATCAGCTTTTGGTTGATCCAGCTCCTGAAATCTACCATAAAAACAGTGAACTTTCTAATACGAACTCAGTAAATTTAAAAAATGAAAAAAAAAAAAAAAAAAAAAGGAGAGAGTTCACAGCTGAGATGACTGAGGAACAAAGAGCATTCAGGAAGATCTCTCTTTAGTCCCCAAATGCCTACTTTCTTACTAATAGTCCACCAACCCTGAATGATGTATTTCTATTCAAATGCAGTGCGAGGCAATTTCCTTGCATTAGGAAGCACAGACAGATACTTCTAGATCATTACAGATGGCTGTCCGTTCTGGCTTTCAGCCATTAGCTGTGGGTTCAATGGTACTGCTTTGTTCTTGTGAGTCCTTCAGTTTACAGGGAAATGATGACATTACCATTCTGTTTTAAAGTTAAAATCATGAGAGGCTTTGTATTTGAAAAGCCATTCTGTAGGAACTATACTTGAATGATGACAGTGTACAAAGGGGAGAAATAAAAGGTAAGATAACTTTATATAACTATGCTTTTGTTCATTTGTAAAAGTACGTGTTTCTTGGAAAAAAATATAAGCATTTAACATTAGGGACATTATTGTAGAAAAACATAGTTAAAGAAATTATTAAAGAAATTGGAAAGTATGACTCAAATTATCCTTTCATGACTAAACATTCTTCTTTGGACAATATTTTAATGGCAGCGGGGCTAAAACCATGAGGGTTGCTCACTGTGGCTGTGATGTATTTGCTCAAATTGAAAAATTTGTCATAGTTCCCTCAAATATTTCAGAATTTCTTAGAAGTTCTTTAGTTTTATTTCCTGTTAAAGGAAAAAAAAAACTGTTGAAACATTAAAACATTATTAGTATTTCTAGTAAGACTAACAGGAACAAATAATGCTCAGTCTTTTATTTTCTCACAAGCACTATCAATATGTAGGCTTTCATAGCGACACTGTAGATGGTCTTATGGTCTTATGTAGTTGAATGGAAATAGCTAGAAACTTTCAAAATTATTATTTAATAACTGTAGAAATAAATCTGCAGTTAATAACTTATTGACTCATTTATCCAACTTTGACTTGAAGCTCTGCAGAATTAAATACAAGTTATAAAGAACTGCAGATTCAGATAAAGCTTCTAGTTTTTCAGACAGGCCTTCACATTACCTTGGAATGTGGAGTTCAGCGAGTTATACCTTTCCTCAAGACGGATTCATTCTCTTTGGAGGTTTCTTTTAGTGTTAAAGCATGCCAAGTCTTTGGAATATGATAGGTCCTACATATTTTCAAAAATTATCAAAGAAGTTTCTTGAATGTCAGAGAGGGATAGGTTTGCACCAGTTAATTGAAGGTCAGTCAGGCACTATATCTATTCTGACATACAAATTTGCAGAACTGCTAAAAAAAGAAAAAAAAAGTGGTTCTAGCTGTGAAATATTGTTGCTAAAATATAGAAAGACAAAGCTAATGCTTCATCCCAAAGAACAGGAGCTCTCCATGTTTGAAGAAAGGTATGCATTTCTGAACATTTTCCTAAAAATGCATCTCTGGTGGGACACCATTTGCCAGTTCTGAGAATCACTCCAGATCATTTCTCAGGTTCCTGTGCAGAAATGTAACAGGGAAAGGTCTTCCACCAAGTCCCTGAGTATGTCTATTGCTCCAGAAGTTGATCCCCCCTGCTATAGTACTTCTATGTACTAGAAGGTAATAGCATAGGTAATAAATGACAAACCAGGCATTTGGCTTTTGATATTCCCTACTGGCTATTCACTGCTTAGTCCTCTTCTGTCCTGAAGCTCCTTAGTGTCTTACATGAACAATCTAACTGGTGTCACCTAAAGGGCAAAGAGATAAACCATATGTGAAAAAGAATAAAATAATGTGCTGTTGTCCCCTTCAAATAAAGGAAATCAGGCTATAACAACCAAAACAAACAAACAAACAAAAAAAGTGGCTTTGTGAATTAGAGGCCTGATTCTCATTCACATTACCTTACACCTTCCTAACAGCAAAATAAACCTTGACAGTGATACTAATATTTCCTTCTTAAGCCTGCTTTCACTAAAATGCTGTCTTCCCAAATGTTCGCAAATTGTTTTTATTCAGTAAATTTAACCCCTGTAAAGAATTTATTACCTAATTAAATAAAAATGTAATTTGTAAAGCAGTTATTAAATAATGTTCATAGCAAAATGTTAAGGTGATACAAGAGAAGTGTGAGTAAGAATCAGAGCAGCTGGGATATAGCCTGACCTCTAAATGCACTCCTGTTCTTGGAAGCCAGATTTCACCACTAATATTGTACCTATGTCACTTTTTAAAGACAAAAAAAAAAAAAATAAATAAAAAAAATAAAAAAAAGAAAGAAAGAAATGATAGTTTAAAAGTAATTCTAGGTTGTCCCAGATGTGAAATAAGAAATCAGAAGATGAGAACAGCAAAACAAATTCATGCCATTGCCAACATTTTTATTATCACCTGGTGTTACGTTTTCAAAGCAGACTTTCACATGCATAACTAGACTACACCGTGGCATCCCTCACCTACTAAAGCTTTCAAGCAGCCTGGAATCTTGTCTAACCTTCTGCAAATATATGCATTTAAAGGTCACACACATGATTGGAGATTTGCTTGCCGAATGCACCCTCTGTGCTCATTCTACAATGTAACCTGACAGTTAACTTTATCCTGCTTGGTGCTAGTTTATGGGGGTAAGGCAATGCAACCTGAAGATTTAATGCTAAACACAGAATTTTCCAAGGTATTATAACCATGCAACCTACAGCATTCCTCAGGATAATCACAATGTTGTAGTGGGCCAGCTGAAGGAAGACAAAACAAGTGGTCTGTATAGCACGTTTAATAGTTCACTGCTGTTATTTTAAAATTGTAAATGTCTTTGTTGCCTTTAAACTACTCTGATGTTTGAAACTACTACAAAATATTACTTTTTAATATAGATCCTGTGTCTCTTAGTATTCTTAGGCCATCACAGTTCCAATAACACTACCATTTAATGCTCTTGCAGTGATCAAGTACACGTCAGCTGAGGAGGGGTATGGCTTTTGTTCAGACATCCCTTGAAAAGCATGGATTCAACAATATGATTAACTACAAGAGTTACTGAGGATTTAACTACTTGCAAATTTCTGCCACTAAAATGTGTAAACAAGAGGAATAACGGTAGAAAAAAAATGAAATTAAACAGCTTCAAGCAAAATTCTGCCAACTGGACTCCTTTTCCTGCAGGCAGCACAAAGACAAAAGCAGAGCTGCTCTACCTTGTGGCAGTTAGCAACTGATCCTTCTATGTGCTCTATAAAAAAAAAAAAAAATCCACCCTTAAAACGTATTAGATAATTTTAAGCTGTTTTATCCCTCAATATTATATAACAGCAATTTTAATTAATTCTTAAGAGTTAAAAGAAAAAAAAAAGAAAGAAAGAAATGAAGATTTGTGTTTCTTAGGAATGCTAAGCTGTACAAAAGCTCTGGGCTTTGTTTTTGGCCTGTCATTCTAAAGGAGGTGAGGACGGATTATAATTGCACTGTGGGGCCTGAACAGAGGACCCCTGTAGGTAGAGCAGGCCTTTCAATCTTCTGATCAACGGAGCTGAAACAAAAATGCAGGAGGGCTGTGTTCCCACGTTCTTTGACAGTTTCCTGCTGCAGATAGCGTCCTTTTAAACCTCCCTTATGCTTTCATTATGCTGGTGAAATAATGAATAATTTGCCTCCTCCACTCTTTGATATGCATGGTCAGATATTATTGGGTAAGAAGCAAGAGGGACCTTCCTATAACCTTAATCCAGTTCACACTAATAAAATGATTTAGCTGAGCATTCTTGGGAAGCAATTATTTTTCTTGAAGACAATGACTATCAAAAAGTCTCTAATGGGCAGAGGCAGATCAGGTCACCTCAGCTTTCCATTTTCTTCAACACAGGCAATGTTTGGACCCTTAAAGTATGAGCTCCCTTCTGCAGTTTTGTCACAAATACTCAATCATTACTGTTGCTGAGTGTAGGGTTAAAAATGAATTGGTCTTACTTTTGATTTATTTGAGTGTGCAGTTATAGACAGACTGTGAGTGGTTAAATGTACTCTGAGTTCTGTGAGGGAAAATCTTCAAAGGGTGAAATATGCTGAAGAAATGTGAAAAGGAACTTCTGTTTCTTAATAGTAGAAATGAGCAAATATATTTTATTTCTCATTCTACTTTTTGTCATTAAATTATGCAGCTTGCATTCTTAAACAAAAGGACCCCAGGATTTTTTTTCCTTAATTGATGCAGTATTAATGACATTTTATTAATTTAATTATTAATTTAAAACATTAGTCTTTTTGGCAAGATTAATGCTAGTTTAAACCAGTTAGTATTCTCTTCTTTTATATCTTAAAAATAAACAAGGATTACAAAATACATTGGCTGTCAAACAATAATACTCTTATTATATAATCTGGATTGATCCAAGATTCTTTGCAAACATCAAGTGAATTGACCTCAGAGTCCTCTTGTGACAAAGATTATGTGTATATCCTTATTACTTGTGAGTTATTATAACCCCTTTTCTCATTACTACTTAATATTATTGTTAATAAATATTATTAACAAAATCATCAGGCTGATTGCACCTTTGAAAGACAAGTAGATGTGTGCTGAGTTTTCTAAAGATATCTAGAGGACTTTTGCTCACACCTTCTATTATTGTAATAATATAATTAAAATAAACAGAAAATATGTGTCACGGACACATTTGTATATATAAAGTGTAGCCTGATCCTGAAAGAAGCTAATATTCTGGTCTTAGATGTAATACAGCCTTGTCTTTTTTAAATGAGAAAACAAAACTCATAAATAAACCACTTTGGTAAGGCACATAATAGAATGTTGTGCAAATATGGCTCTATAGTGTTAGTTACGTGGGGAAAGGTTAGTATTAACTGAAGCACAGCAGTAAAATTAAGGTAAACCCTCAAGGCTATATAACCATAGTTCTTGCTGCAAGAATTGTTATCAGTGTTTTCTTATGATTAGCCTTGACAATGATATTCTCCTCTTCCCAAAAATATACATGTAGTTGAATATTTTTGGCAACAAATTTGGCACAAAACATAGATGTTGTGCTAGTTCAACTTGTTGACTCAAAAATGGGAGGTATTGTAAATGCAAGGGAGGATTGGGATGGTATGCAAAAAAATTCCCCCCAAACCCTCGATGAACTACAGACTAGAGCAAAAGAAATTAAATAGAAAGACAGTAATTCAAAATACAAGGATGTAGAACTAGATTCAGTTCATTGAATTTCAGACATCCAGTTGAGGCATGGAGATACGGAACAAACACCTACCTTTCCTCTGGATCAGTCTCACCATTGTTTACTTAAGGATAATATTATGTCTGTGCTCTTGATTTACACGTCTGCAAACCTAATTTCAGCTGTGATGAATCTGACCTTAAAGACATACAGACTGCACTGTGATTGAAAGCAAGTGATGGTTATGAATCATCGATGCAATCCTAGTAAAGGTTTTTATCAGTAGAGAATTGGAATTATGCCAGTTTAAAAAGCAGTAGTAAAATATAACCTGGAATATTCTGTGTATAAAATATGTAACTGGCATACCCTCTCTTCCCAAATAGTTACTATGGCCCAGAGTAAAGACAGGAGATTATAGGTAGGAAAGATGCCCCTCAAATAAAGGAAAAATAAAGAGAGAAAGAGAGAGAATGGAAGTCCATAGTATGTCAGACAGTTCATTACTGCTGATCAGGCTCCACCAATGCAGTAGGAAATGAGAAATGCCAACAAGTTGCATGCATGACCACTCTTTAGCTACAGGGGTGACTTGAAATAACAACACTGAAGAGTATATTGTTAAATTAATGTGACTTCTGGTCAAAGAAAAGTATGCAGTTTAACACGGGTAACATTAAGTATATCATGATATTTAAATGACCCCAAATGATATATAAATACCCCACACATATCAGGTTTCTAAATACAAGTTCTGTGGCAAACTTTTACAAACAACTATTTCAGAAATTTGACAAAATTGTAATTGGTCAGTGAACGTGGTACAAGTAGAAATAAATTCCAATAGCAGAAATCCTTACCTATTCTTTACCTAGCTTGTGATGGACTATTTGTGGAGAACAACAACAACACACACTGAATAAATTCAGGAATCCACTGCCTGCCTGCCAAGCCCTACCTTCCGCTTTGGAGAAATGACCAGGAGTGTGGTACGTGCTTGGTATTGAGCACTTGCTAGCCAAAGTTTTCAGCCTTGTTTGTTCAAGGTTACAAAGTGATTTCTACTCACTTCCCTCCCAACAATGAACTGTAGAGTAAAAGTCATGAGGATTCTCTAGCTTGTTGTGAACAGTTAAATTATCAACTTTCAGGAGCCTAATAATACACTTTGACTTCTAAGTCAAAGAAAAATTTAAAACCTCAAAATCAAGATGATTCATCATTCAAAAAAAGAATATATATATATAAATTTCAGATAGTCATTTAGAGTCGCTAAAGCTGGGATACAGTCACTGCTCATCTTTTGCTTTAGTATGAACCGAGTAACCAAGTAACTACATTTTTCTCATGAAAAAAAAAAAATCACTAAGAATCACTAAAGGGGTTGCTGAACATTAGAAAACTCCATCTCTTTATATTAAGATAAAAGTTTCCAAGGGATTTTTTTAAAAAAAGAAGTTTCCTTGAAAAATCTGTGAGATCTGATTCTGCTTTTATATTGGACGGCCATTTTTAAAAGATCAATTAGTCCATAAAGTTCCTCCTACAGTCTTATATCTCTTCCCTGACAAAATCATATTGATGCCACACACTTTAAAAAATCTATAAAAACATCCTGTTATTGTCTGCTCTCACTTCCATCAGAGCACATCAACTTCAGTAGTATTTAGAATATCCATAGTATACATTTACTTTGATCAGAATCAGAGATAAAAATTTTCTGAGCTAAAAGTAAATGAAAAACTACACTCAATAAATAAAAAAGATATAACAAAAACAAGAAAATAAATTAAAAAAAAAAACAAACAAGAAATAAAGAGAGAAAATGAGGAAAGCACTCATGCTTTTTTCTATTTTTCCATTTTTCCATACCCGTTCCAAAATTATTTATGATGAGCTTATCTTTCCCTAGCTCCAAAAGTCTTTCTTGAACATTTCCCATATGAGAAGTTATTTTGATCCTAACATTCTTGCTAAGATTCTTTCTCATATTAGTGAGGACCAGGAGCTTGAATTCCCAGAGTAAAAACAGATTTTTCTGCAGACTGGCAGTCTCCATTGTCAGGTATTAGAGGCATTTTTCCTTAGTGGCTTGGAAGAAGTACTCTATGCAGGCAGGTTATTGAGACTGCTCTTTTTGACGTAGGAATCAAAAGTGACTTCCAAATGAACACAGAAAAGGTAGGAGTTATTCTTCACTCTAGCACCACAGTATCTCGAGCACCAGGAGCCTGTAATTTATTGCTGGCTGTGAGCTGGTAGCAGAATGGTTCTGGAGGAGCTTGTCCTGGACATGTCCACATACAAACAAAGGATAGAGGCTTAGCCCCTCTCCTACCTTGCTTCATGTCCTTGGTAAGGACATTAGTTGCAATAAGACTCTCTGTTCTTTCTGTGCAATGAGACCAACTTGCATAAGGCTGTAAGTGGAAATCATCACTCTTCATATCCCCTTGCATGGGCGTGTAAACCAAAGCATTCTTCACACTTTAAAGTATGGGTGTAAGAGTATGGGTAGTTAAATCTGTCTTCATGTAAATCTTTTGTGAACAGAATGTGGCAGACAATAGTATTCTAACTGCTCTTATGTTATTTATTGTCTAGGTGTATAATTTTAAGATTTTTTTTGCACTGTTCAAACATACACAAAGACAGCTCTTGCTGCAGTGCAAACTAATTTATGTCTGAAGCATTATTTTGAAACATTTTATAGATGAATAAAATAGTTTAGGGAGGAATAGAAAAGTCTCATTCCTTGAGAAATGGTCAACTGCAAATGTCTATATAATATGAATATAGTCTATTTCTGGACTTGAAATAAAATTCAACTAAGAAAATATGTTGTTATTTAGGGACGGTGAATCCAGACAAGATTTCCTAAAAGAGTTCTGTGATGCTGTTAGAAAACAAAGATCATCTTCTGTCTAGCTCAAGGAGAACTGCTGTATAAAACTCCAACAGAAAAGTAGTAAATAAATATGGCCTATGACACTTTCATCCAGTGGTGGAAACTCTTGACAAGTACTCAGTTTGGTCAAATTCATATTATCAGCAAGTTGCCCAGAAAAAAAAAAAAAGAAAATCAGCACAAAAGAATAAGATGATTTAGATGGAATCATGTACCTCAGATATAGCAAGGTTATTATCTACTCTCACTCAATATTTATCATGTCTGTACTCACTTGATATTGAGAAAAAAAAAAAGCAAGTAAAAAATCAAAGCATTTGGAAGGAAAATATAGTATGTGCACACTAGCTAATGTTATAAATGTTAAGTAATACTCCTTGCTTTACATTTGTGAGTAAGTTTACATCATTTAGTATGGTAAAGGATAAGCGGCTTTGTGTTATATTCTGTGAGTACTAAGGATGAGGTTCCTCAAAGGTGACCCAAAGATGCCATGTGATAACTGTGCATAAAATCACTGTATGCTTTGCATTTGTCCCTTAGTAGAACTCTTATGTTTCCTTTGTATTGCAGACAGGTTGAATGCAACATGCCTGTGTACATGTAAGAGCACCTACCCATTAGGCCCTGCCATCTCTGTGAGTAACCTCATTTTTGGAGAATTCCACCAATAAAGGCGGAATAAGTCCCTTGGTAAGGGGCTTATATTATCCAGCAGACAGTTAGTATTGCATGATCTTTACAGAAACACAGTAAGTTAAGACAGCTGCCTCCAGAGAGGCCAAGCCTTACCTGATGACGTTGCAAGTGCTTTGTGGCGTTTGTTGCCACTGCTAGGGGTGAATAACCCCCATGAATAAAATATTCACCCCCTCCCATTGCTATCTGACCTCAACACTCCTCCCTGCCCACATGTACTCCAACATCTCCACATGCAGCACCCCTTCTCTATTTTCCTTATATTTGTCAAAAACAAGAGTAAGATTTGAACTTGTTTGTAGCTCTTATTTCTATGTATACCTGCCTAATTTTTTTCCATATATCATGTGCCCTAGCTTCCTCCACAACCATGCGCCACTGTGTCTCTCTCTTTTCTAATACCCCTCAGATTCACCCTGTGTCTGCTCTCACACATATTTTTTCCAGAGTTGTTAGCAGAGTGCAGTCAACAGTTTCCCACTTGCTCATTATATTGCAGATTGAGAAAGGACAAGCAGAACGGGATTAGTTTTTCAGTGTGCCACTGTGCAGTCACTGGGAGTCACACCAGTTCCTGCACTTCACCTGTTATTCACTGCTCCTTCAAAGCAGGTTGGAAAGCACCCTCAAATCAGAATTACAGCACTTTGCATTTATGTTGCTCAGTTTGACTACCCAAGCTGTATTATAGAATCGCAGAATCACAGAATGGTGTAGGTTGAGAGGGACTTCTGGAGGTCATCTGGTCCTCTGGAGGTCATCTGGTCCAACTGCCAACCCATTATTACAGAGAACCATGTTTTCAGCTTTCTGCTTATATTACTGTACTTTGATACATTGTAGTGGACTATTTAAGAGAGTAAAATCATTTGTAAATAAGAAGATCCAGATTTTAAGTTCTCATTCTGCTTGAATCAGTGGCAAACTTCCTTTGAGCACAGATATGCAGCTGGGCTAAACAAGAGGAATGCCATTGATATCGGGAATGCTATTTTAATTCAGTGAAGTAAGGATCTGGGCCCAAAGTCATTTATTAATTGAATATGGAAGACACTGGAGTAGTTTAAATGTTTTAATGACAGTATGATTATCTGTAGTGGAAACATTTGTTGGTGTTTTCTTTTTCACCCTCTTTCAAGCATATGTGGGGGAGTGGATATGTTGCATTAGAAAGTATTCCCAATGACAAATACAGAGGAGCAAAGACATGAAGCGATTACAGTAGATGGGAGCCTGATGGGTGGGAATGGGGGAGGGGGTATATACTCTGGTTTTATAGTTCCTGTAACAGTTTAGGACAGTTTTCACATATTTACCCAAGATGGCCTTTGAAGTGTCTTGTGGGAAACAGTTGGAGGTCTGCTGTCACTGAGAGTGTCAAGGGACCTTGAAGATTTATAGCACAGCTTTTCCAGCAGAGCATAATTGGTGGTACAGGAGAGAGGCTGAAACAGTTCTTTAAATGCAGACTCAACTTTTGCTTTTGCACTATTGTCCTGAGAAATAAAAATGGCATTAGTGGCACATTCCTTCCACTGGCTGAGTGGGGTGTGTAAGCTACTCTCCACTTTCTGTAATTGTAAGTTTCTGGGAGATAAAATACTCTATCGTCCCTCAGGTTCAGTGCTCAGCAACTGGCAATGGGTTCACTTCAGATATCCACAATAGACCTAGCTTTATTAACTATGTTACCTACTTGAGCCCTAAGAGAGGACTCAAGGCCAAAATTGCCCATGTGTTAATTGTCCACAGCAGTACACTCTGGGCCAGTTTGGAGGTGACTGTTATGCTAGTGTTAATACAGAAGGATGGGCTGAGACACAATGTGCCATTTTCCTATCTACCTTTAAGAGTATTTAGCATGCCAGACAGCTCAAATGCTGATTTTCCAAGCTTGCAGCAGCCATACTTTAGAAGGACTGTGATGGTGACTTGCAAACACCTGTACTGATGCCCCTCCACACAGTCAGGCCTGAGTGTGCCCAGTGGTTCCCCCGCCTTCCTCCCAGTGGACACAGAGATGGGATGCAGCCTTATTGCATGGCATGGCTCCTCATTAACATCAGTGTGGGATCAGGAGTGTGGGTAAAGCCCAGTGTCCCTGACCCTTCTGTGCTCATTCATGTGTGTTTCAGTGTATGGTAAAACTTTACCAGACTTTTCTACTGAATAATCTTCTTAAGCAAAATCAAGAAATCTGCTTCCATGGAGCAAGAGAGGGTCAAACAGGCCCAGAATATCAGAGTGAAGGACAAATTCTTCAGTTTGGTATGAGAGCAGACAGTGCATGAAAAAAGGTGACAAGGGGTCAGTAGGGGAACACACAGGATAAAATACTTTCATCTATTGTGCTGGGGTCAATAGGCTCCCATCAGGAAATCTTGAGCCCAAGATTAATTACTTGTTGCAGTAGGTATACCATTGTGCTCTGTAAGACACTGTGGTGACTTCAGGCATCTTGCAGATTTCTGGTTCACACAATGCAATCCCATATAAAAAAACAATAGTAGCTAAGCAAGTAGTAGTGGGTGGTGGTGAGATGCCTTTCAGCTCATTCTAATGAAACTCTTTTCAAAGATACTTCCAGCTTGGATAGAAATTATGAGAAACTATTTGTTAAATATTATGAAAGAATTTCATAGTAATTCAGAATTACATGCCATGGCTATTATGTATTTTGCAATTTATATGACAGAAAATGTACTTTTAAAAAATATCCCAAATCTGTATAAATTCCATTGGAATTTTTTTTTGGATTCCCTGAATTCCTTATGTCATAAACTTGGGAAACTCATGTTGTAAAACTAAGTCTCCATCCTATTTTTGTCAGGTTCCAGATATGTGGTTCACTTTAGAGTAATTTGACAGAGATTTTTTTTTTTTTAATTTAAATAAACCTTTCGTTTTGTAAAATAATAAATAAATAAATAAAATCCTTGCTTGGGGTGAAATTTCCCTAGAAATTTAAGATTATTAATACTTAAAGTATTAAACAAAAATAAAGTTCTGGTTGATTTAGAATTACAGCATTGGGTCCTTATGATGCATGTATGTTTTAATAAGTTCTCTATCAACATTTTAGGTGAAAAGACCATCCTCACTTCCTATCCTGAACTACAAAGCTGTGTTGTACTGCGCTAGATCCTTCACCATAGTTGATAAAATATCAATGACATGTAAAAAGAGCAAATCCTTACTTTTGTCCTTGTTATTTTGAGTGATTCACTATATTTGTACAGAGTTTTGAAAGACTGTTTGTAAGTAGGAGCTACTTTGCCATTTATTATATTATTAAGTCTTCCCTTGACATATTTAAATCTTTAAATATAATTCCTAGTAAGCATATCCCCTAGTGGTTAGTTTACTCAGGCTACATCATGAATCAAGTCCATCATAAAAATTTCACTGAATCTCTCATAACATTTCAGTAATTTACTAAATGTGCACTTTAGAAAACATCAACAAGGAAAAGAACAACAAAAGGTAAAGGAAAAAAACCTACAAAAGATCAAAATTGAAGGAACTATACCAGTTATACTTCAGCTCATCATTTGAACTCTTGAAGCTTAGAATGTCTTAAATAAAACTTAAATAAAATAATCTATGCTGCATGTGACTGTGAACATGTTTATATTGGTAAGGATGTGGAGCTCTTGGAACGGGTCCAGAGGAGGGCCACTAAGATGATCAGAGGGCTGGAGCACCTCTCCTATGAAGAAAGGTTGAGGGAACTGGGCTTGTTTAGCTTGGAGAAGAGAAGGCTCCGGGGAGACCTCATTGCGGCCTTCCAGTACTTGAAGGGAGCAAAACAGGAGGGGGAACGCCTGTTTACACATGTTGATAGTGATAGGACAAGGGGGAATGGTTTCAAACTAAGACAGGGGAGATTTAGGTTGGATATTAGGAGGAANTTTCAACCCAGGCCATTCTATGATCCTATGATTCTATGATTCTATGATTCTATGGTATCAAAAACCAACCAACCAACCAAAAAAACAAACAAAAAAAAAAAACAAAAAAACAAATAGCTCCACAAACCACTTACTCATCCTGGCTGAATGAAGCATGGTCTTCTATGGGATTTGTGTCTTATTGTTCATTTTAAAGTCAAATTGAAATTTCCCAGTGGTTGGGCACTTGTGATGGGGTATCTGGTGTCTGCTAAATTATGAACTTCTGCTGCTACTTCTTCTGCCATCAGGGCACTTAAAGGGATTTCTGGGTCTCTTTTTGAGTCTTTTTTTCACACATTTTTTAAGAGCTTTGTAAAACTTCTATTTCTCTGTCGGATTGATTGACACTGTTCAGGATATTCAAAAGTTAATGGGAAAAAACAAACAGAAACAAAGATAAATTATTTGATATCATTAAGCTTCATTTTGGAAGAGAACCTAGCTAAAAATATCACTGTAAAATATAATATTTTTCTTGTTTTTCCAGTAAATTTTACACTTCCTTTCTGTTTAGGATGTAGATTTTCCTGTTTGTTTTGTGTGGAAACCTAATTCTTGCTATTGTGTTTAGCCTAGTGCAGGGATTAAATGAAGATTTAAAATGCTGACCCTTTTTAAGGACAGATGTTGGTATGCTGGACTCTCAGCTACGTTACTGAATGTGAAGCCCATCCTGACCTCTGTTTGCATACAATGTCCCTGCTGGACCATCTAAAGTAGCAGAGATGTGGAATTATATTACCTGAAATCTGAGGAGCAGTAGTGGGGAAAAACAATGAGGATTTCATGGAGGTCTTAGTGATTCTGGGCATTCAGATGGTCTGGTAGTAAAATGTTGGTATTTTCTATGGCAAAAATGTGCCATATGTGGATCCTGAACATATAATACAAACATTTCAACATGTGTAAACAATTAATTCTTTCCTATTACTCTGCTTGCTTGTCTGATTAACACTAGCCATACACCCTTCCTTTAGCTATTCCCCAGCTATGGGTGGCTATGGACCTACTGGACTCACCTTCTAGCTGAGTTACGCTTGAGTTGAATCACTGCTGGTGATTTAGAAGCTATTCTGGACTATATGAGTTAAGTAGAAATAATCCTATGGACCTCAATATCTTTTGAATCGTACTTTTAAAAGTTTTTGAGGCAAAGAGATATTATTAGATCAAAATGTTCTGTATTGAGTTAACATTTGCTAGCTTTTGTTTCCTGCATAATCAAAGTTGTGATTGATATATAGCTTAACACTCCTTCTTTATAATATTTAATCCTCTGTTATGTATTAAATGTGTTCAAAGGAAAAAAATCACATGCATTTTTTGAACCACTGACTTTGATAACATTTTTTTTTTTACTTACAAGCTGTTATTTAGCATCTGTTGTGGGAAAGAACACACACATTCCTAGATATTTTTCATGGTCTAAAGACTTTAAGATACAAGAAAGAGTGACTGTACTGATATTATTATTATTATTATTATTTTCATAATGCAAATCAGGAATGATGTGTGCTGGCTGGATCTGAACAAAAAATCAGTAGAAAATAATGTATTCAGTGAATTCTGTCTCTCTCTGTTTCATATTGTACATGGTCACATCATGGTTCTTTTCTGAAATAAATGAGTTATTCTGAATTATTTCCTACAGCCTACATTAGGTAGATTTTTGGCTGTCTTCCTCAAGAGACATGTTTGCATATGTGGCTGTGGAAGCTGTAAGCTATACAGGAAGGCAGTCGTGCCTTAGGACAACTCCGTCATCAACACTTAGATAAAATCGCAGAATCATAGAATGATTTGGATTGTAAGGGATTTTTAAAGACCGTCTAGTTTCAATCCTCTGCCATGGGCAGGGACATCTTTCACTAGATCAGGTTGCCCAAAGCTCCTTGAACACTTCCAGGCATGGGCATCTACAACTTCTCTGGACAACCTGTTCCAGTGTCTCACCAGCTGCATAATCAAGGATTTCTTCCTAATGTCTAATCTAAATCTACCCTCTTTCAGTTTAAAATCATTACGTCTTGTCCTATCACTACATGTCATTGTAAAAGATCTCTCTCCATCTTTCTTATAAGCCCCCTTCAACTATTGTAAGATCTCCCTGGAGCCTTCTCTTCTCCAGGCTGAACATCCCCAGCTCTTTCAGCCTTTCTTCATAGGAGAGGTGCTCCATTCCTCTCATCATCTTTGTGACCCTCTTCATGTCTTTCTTATGCTGGGGGCCCCAGAGCTGAATGCAGTACTCCAGGTGGGGTCTCACGAGAGCAGAGTAGAGAGGGAGAATCACCTCCCTTGACCTGCTGGCCATGCTTCTTTTGACGCAGCCCAGGATACGGTTGGCTTTCTGGGCTGCAAGCACACACTGCTTGGCTCATGTCCAATTTTTCATGCACTGGTACCCCCAAGTCCTTCTCCTCAGGTCTGCTCTTAATCCATTCATCCCCTAGTCTGTACTGATGTTTGAGATTGCCCCAACCCAGGTGCAAACATCTTGCACTTGGTTTTGTTGAACTTCATGAGGTTCATGTGGGCCCACTTCTCTTGCTTGTGCAGGTCCCTCTGGATAGTATCCCTTCCTCCTATTTATGCGCCGTGCAGCTTGGTGTCATCTGCAAACTTGCTGAGGGTGTATTTGATCCCGCTGTCTATGTCATTAATAAAGATATTAAACAGCACCAGTCCCCATATGGACCCCTGAGGGACACCGCTTGTTACTGATCTCCACCCGGACATAGAGCCATTGACTGCAAGTCTCTGGAGGCGGCCATCCAGCCAATCCCTTATCCACCAAATAGTCCTCCCTTCAAACCTATCTCTCTCCAATTTAGAGACAAGGATATTGTGTGGGGCCATGTCAATGGCCTTATAGTAGGCCAGGTAGATGACATCAGTTGCTCAAACACTTACTTTTTTTATAATAGCAGCTATGCCCTGGTTTAGACATTGCACACAAAGCAGTGCAGCACCTAAACATTAGACACCCCAAATGCGGACAGAAGCCACAGATACAAGCTAAATGCTTTAAAATCCTGGACAGAGTTAGTGAAGAGTGGCACTTATGATGGGAGGACACCAACAGGGTGATGTTTAAGTCAGACAGCAAAATGTGCTGAAGAAAACCAGAAATTTGAAAGCCCAGTTCTCTGACACATTCCTGCAACAAATGACCCTCAACCTGAGAGCTGTCTCACTCTTTTCTGTTAAATTAGAGACAGAGGAAGAAGAAAATGAGGAGAACAGTAGCACATGCCCACTATAAAATAAAGTATCCAAAAAAAGGAATGGTCTCCTTCAACATTACCTTTCATATGCATGTATAGGAGAAAAGGACAGAGTTTTTTTGAAGAAAGTGTCAGTTCCTATGTCTCTATGATGAAAGCAAATGTCAGCTCCTTGAATACAATGTAGAGTTTTAATAGATAAGATAATATCAGAATTATATTTAAATACTGGCTTGAGACTAAGGCAATGGCTGTAGAATGATTTCTATGTTCACAGTTCTATTAAAACACACACACACACACAAACACAAAAGCCACAAAAAACAACAACAACAACAACAACAACAACAAAAAAAACTACAACAACAACAAAACCCTCCAAGGTAAGAAAAAAACACAGAAATTTACACAGAAATTACTAACAGGTATTCAGCGACATAGAAATTATCTTGCAACCTCATACCAGTCAAGCAAGCTGAGCTAACGTGGCTGTGTATGGGAAGGTATAATATTGTATAAGCATGTGGGGGAGGCTAGTGAGGAGAAAAAGAGAAAGTGTAGGAGGAGGTGAATCTGTCATTTTGCATTTAGTATAAAAAAGTTTTCTATTTTGTGGCTGCCTGTTTAGTACTGTAGTAAGTGTGGGGGGCAGGGAGCGTTTATCTCTATCCAAAGGCTGTTCTGAAAAACAAATAGTCCTGTGCTAAGCAGACACTGATTTCCCTTTCCACTGAGGACCTGTGAACCAAAGTCATCTGTGCCAAATGAAAACCTGTTTCCTCAGGCTGACACTCGACCTTTTATATTTATTCAGCTGTCAGAATTTATCCTCATTCTATAAAGAGGGGAAGGACCCTGGGAGCTTCTGAATTGTTAAAGCTGAGGGTCATGCTCTAAAGTCTTATGAGTTTTATTATAAAGGGTATTTTTATATTTTAAAGAGATTGACAAAAATCTTACTGGGTTAAGACATGGTTTGTATAAAGACTGTGAGGTCAACTTCTGGTCTGAGTTATGCCAGTGTAAATCTGGGATAATTTTATTACAATCAGTGGAGTCAATCCAGGAACATAATTTTCCTGTTGTTTTGGGTCATGTGATGCCTATGGAAAACAATGGGAATTATGCACATAAACAACATCATGACTGGTTTCTGAATAGGTAGCTATTACCAGGACTGATATTTAACCTGGCAAACATAAAAGACAGACACAGATATAACGCTGTAGAAAAAAAAAAAAAAAGTATATATACATAACATATGTCAGAAAATCTGACACTCAGCAAAGAGCTATCCAGATACATTTCCAGTCTTTTGTTCTTCTGCCTACTTCCTTTTTAGCAAATAAAGCAATGAACAATTAAATCAACAACAGGGTGTCCAGAAGCCAGCTGAAATTATCTGATTGTGTCTGTAGTATCAAACAATTTCTGCCACTAAGTCCAAACTTAGTTTTGGGAATGGTTCCTGGCCTGTGATAGTTTCTGAACTGTGCACTGAGAAAGTGCTAGCTCGCCTAGGCCAAAATCTTGCTGGGGACCCTTCTACCAATATAAACATATAAACTAGCAAGTTCTGATGTCTAGGCCTTGGCACCATTTCATTTACTGGTAGAGGTGTATCTCGTGTGTCTGAAGGAAGTTTGCTGTCTCTGATATTCTTATTGGCCTTAGCTCACCCCTCTGACATTCAAAGTCTGGAAGAGCATAAGTCTCTTACAGATACTGGTCTCATAAGCTCACAGTTTTCATCTTCTGGTCCTGGGAGATCTTCAGTGTACTTGCTACTCAAGATGTGTCCATGAGCTGATTTTAGGCATCTTTGCTACTAAAGCCATCCTCCTGCCTAAAAAATCTAGAGTAGTCATATACAATCATTTATCATGCTGTTCGTTAATGAAATTCCTTCTTACAAAAATTCCAACTTTAACTGAGTAGAAATAAAAAAAAAAATCACAACCTGATTCATTATTCAGATCTCAGATACATGGATTAGATGATCATAAGACAAGATCTGCAACAGAACTAAGTAAAAGAAATAGCAACTTCTAGCAGTGTAAGAATTAAAATGTATTCTCTAACTCAAGGAAGCTGGCTTGATTTTACTAATCTTTAAAAAGAGATTCATGATAATCATAAACTATGATTTAATAATATACTAATACTTATAGCAGGATTCTTTCTTTCTTTCTTTCTTGTTTTTTTGTGTTTGTGTGTGGTTTTGGGGGGTAGAGGTTTTTTGTTTGTTTGTTTTTGGTTTGGTTTTAACCTTAAAAGCAACAAAACATTCAACTTCAATTCTCCTTTTTTTTTTTTTTAACCCCAAATACATCCAACAAATCAATTAAAGATTATTTTGGATTTATGGTTTTGTACCCAAGATTAGAATATAGCCCTCATCTTCCCAAAATCATGTATGTGATATCTTAAATACACATGTAAACTCTCCCAGAGGGTGCCTTGCAATCAAAGATCTGCTTAAAAATGTATGTAAAGTATTAAGGATAACAACAGTTTCTGCCTGTAAATTCACAAGACTCCTCAATGAATAAGTCAATACTGTGATAAAGCATTGTAGACAGAACTAGGATTTGGAGGTTTCCATACAGTGTCCAGGAACTATACAGATGGAAGAGGCACAAGAGCTATTCAGCATGTCCCAGACTTGAATAAGGGAGCAATTCAGATTTTAATCAGATTTATGCTTGTGAACTCCACTAGCATTTTACAACACAAATACAAAAATCCATAGTTTTCTTGTGGTGCAGCTTCCATAAGATTTGCTGAATCTCTATCATCTGAAGCAGATATGGGAAAAAAAAAACAAAACCAAAACCAAAAAAACACAACACCTCCAACTCTTAAACCACAAAACCATCATTATTTGTCAAAATCCTTCATGCAGTGTTGACCTATTTTGGACTGGAACTAGCCACACACTGGTGAAAGTTATATACTCCAATTATGCCTATACCTTTGCTTATTGGCATCATAACATAGATATAAAGAATAATTTCATTTGGAAGGGACCTCTGGAAGTATTTTGGACCAATGCACTTCTCAAAGTAAGGCCAACCTTGAAGTTGTATTAGGTTGCTCAAGGCCTTGACCTATAGTTTCCTGCTTGTCAAGGAAACACTTAAGGGAAGTATAAACTGATACTCTTTGTGATGAAATCTCTTACTTGAGGTAAGAGTTTATTATAATCAGTGGCATATTGGTTCATATTCGTAGTGAGTAATTTGCCTGTATTTGTGTTCCGGATTGGTCCATTTTCACTCTAAGGAAAAATAAATACAAAATCATCTCTGCAAATGCTAATTGGTGCAGCATTTCTTGTGTGATTTTCATTCTCCCTCTCTCCCTTGATTTTCAATCACAGAATCACAGAATAGTTGAAGTCATAAAGGACCTCTGGAGATCATCAAATCCAACCCCACTTCTCAAAATAGTGTCAGCTAGACCAGCCTGCTCAGGGACATGTCAAGTTAGGTTTTGAATATCTCCAAGGATGGAGACTTTCCAACCTCTCTAAGCAACCTGTTCCAGCCTTTGATTCCCCTCACAATAAAAAAGCTTTTTCCTATGTTTAAATGAAAATTTCAGTATTTCAGTTTGCACCCACTGCCTCTTTTTCTATCCCTGGGTACAGCTGAGAAGAGTTGGCTTACTCCAACCCACCAGATACTTAAAAACATCAATAAGACCTCCTTTAAGCCTTCTGTTCTCGAGGCTGAACAGTCTCAGATCGCCCAGTCTCCCAGCCTCACATCATGTGAAAGATGTTCTAAGTCCTTAATCACCTTTATGGCCCTTCATTGGACTCTAGTACGCTGAAGTCCATTACGTTCAGTAAGTCCAGCTCAGGACTGGACCCAGCACGTCAGATATGTCTTACCAGTGCTGAGTAGAGATGGGAAGGTTCACCTCTGTTGACCTGCTGGCAACTCTCTGCTTAATGCAGCCTAGGGTGCTGCTGGCTTTTTCTGTTATGAAGACACATTGCTGACTCACTGTCCACCAGGACCCCCAGGATCTTTCCTGCAAAACTACTTTCCATATGGCTGGCCCACAGCCTGTACTGCCGCAGCAGGTTATTCCTCTCAACGCAGGGGTTTAGATTTCAGTTTCTTGAACATCATGATGTTCCTGTTGTCCCATTTCTCCAGATTTTTGAGGTCCCTCCCTCTGAACGGCAGCAGAACTGTGGAATGTATTGGATGTTAATCATCTGCCAGCTTGCTGAGGGCACACTCTGTCCCATTGTCCAGATTATTAAAGAGGATGTTAAACAACATTGGCCCAAGTATCAACAGCCAGAGCCCACCAGTGACTGACCTCCATCTGGACTTTATGTTGCCAGGCACAGTCCTTTGAGCCTGCCAGTAATGATAATTTTCAATTTGCCTTTCTTTACACTTCTGTGGTCCATACTTTATCAGTTCATACTTGAAGATATGATGGGAGACAGTATTGAAAGCCTCACTCAAGTTGAGATAAACAACATCTACTGTTCTCATCTCATCCACCAAGCCACTCTTCTCATCACATAAAGCTGTCAGTTTGGTCAAGCAAGATTGCCCCTGTTTAAATCCGTGATGACTAGTCTCAGTAATATTCCAGTTCTTTATATGCTTGGAAACAATCTTCACAACTATTTGCTCCAGCACTTTCCCATGGATTGACCTGAGGCTGATAAGCCTGTTGATCTCCAGATCCTCCTTTTTGTGCCTCTAGAACATAGGAGGGACATTTGTCTTCTTCCAGTCATCAGGAACTTCTCCTAATTGCCATGACTTTTAAAATATTTCTCATGAAATTGTAGAAGATAGTGTTGTATTTGTTTGTTGTCAGTTAACAGCTGAAATATATTACAGTCTACAAAGATGTTAGAAGCATATTAAAAAAAATAAAATAAAAAAAGTGTCATTGTGAAAATGTCAGTATAATCTCTGAGACAGAAACCTCTGCCACAGGGGCATTTCTGGCTTGGAACTAAGTGTGGACTCATTGGCTTAAGCAAAAATGTGCCAAATTGACACATTTATTCTAGCCCCAAAACAGTTTCTTTAGACTCTGGATTTACATTAGACTGAGTCTTACAGCTTTAAAATACACAGGGTAAGCCTGCTTCACAAACTGTAGTGAGATGCTTAATGGAAGGGAGTGAGATGTAGAAGCATCTGAGCTACCAGAGACCTAAGGGTCTACTTTACTAAACAGCAATATATGTGCATAAGCTCAGGTCCTGGACTCTTGATAGTTTACACTGCTTGACTGTTTTTTTTTTTTTTTCACTCTGATTTTGACCGATTTGAACCTGCAAAGGATTTCAGAAATTTAAACAAGGACTCTTAAATTAAAGGCAATATATGTCAACCTGACCCATGTTCACTCTTTCTTTATTACACAGTCATTCTGCATTTTCCTGGTAAGATTTGAAATCTCCAAGCAATCTCATATTCTTATATGTCACCTACATGCCCTTATACATCACCCCAGCCTGTACAACACATATCTTAATTTTCATGAAATGAAAACACTGTTTCAGCAGCCAGTAAAGAACTTTCCCATTAATTTGCACATCTTGACCTAGAAAACACACAAAAAAAAATCATATTTATATCTTAGTGTAAAAGGAATCACATGAAGTCTAGATGCTAAATGTGCAGATATGGATTCATGTCTGTGATATCAAGAGAAGTGGTTATGGATGTGAAGGAGCTAGTTCTAAGCAGCATAGGCACAAAACAATTAATAGCAAAGAGTCTTGGTACCAGGTATTGCTACTTAGATCTCTTATATATAGAGCCAGTAAGGCCATGCTTCTCATATCAAGTCATGTCACATATTGCAGATTTGGCATTGGGAAAAATACTGATGAATTAGCCCATTGATTCACTTAAACTCGTAAGTCCCGACTCTGCGTCCTTTATATACATATGCACATATGTATGAACTATTAAGCATACATTTATATGTACACACACCTACTTTAGATCACTTTAGCAGAACTATTTGCATGTGTTAAACTGTTGTCTATCACTAGTCCTATACTGTCAAACTACCTTCTATTAATATTTCTAGCCCTCTAATATAGTTTCCTTCTATAGAAGCTCCCAAAATAGAAAAGGGCCTGCCACTGGCATTTTATAGTTGGGCTCCACATAATTTCCTTCTTTACCAAATGTTTCAGACAATTTATAGGAACCAACAATCAGAGAGCAGAAAGCACTGGAATTAACACGAGATGTGTTCTTAGGAAGGAGGAACAAGTCTTTGTTTCAGATTAATTTGTTTCTCAGTTGCTCGGTAGTTTGTCTGGTTGTTGTTTGTAAGATCTGTGCTCAATTACAGTTTATATCATCTATCTGGGGGATGTGTGTGGAGCTGGTCAGAAAAATTTCTGATGAAACAAAGTTTTATAGAAGTATGCCTGTTCACTGAACCTTAAGTGTTTATGTCAAAATATCTCAAGTTTGAAAGATTTTCCTTGAATGAAAAGAAGGGTTCTCATTACTACTGTTATGGTATAGACTCCCAAGGTGGGATTTGTATGGGAACAGATTTATGAATGTCAGGAAGATAAATATTAGTAAGAAATAAGCCATTATGGTATTTTACTTCACAGATAAGGGTTAGAGAACAGATTCTACTGATAATGGTATGGTTACAATGACCAACATAGGACTTTTCCAAAGTGTTATTGAACCCAAAAAGATTATATTATTTCACCATATGTAGCATTCCAATAGATGTAGAAAATAACCTTAGGTAAAGCCTTCATGAACTTACTCAATTTAAATCGCACTAACAAGTAAGCAAAAATAAGTCAGTAACTAACATTTTCAGTTTTAGAACAGAACACCCAAGGCATAAACCTTATAACTTTTATAACTTTCTACTCAAATTCAGATTGACTGAGAAGTCAGTGAAAGTAGTGTAAAGAAAGGAGGGGAAATCTTTAAAAATTACCTTGAAAATTACCTTGATGTTTTATCCCTAGCAAAAGAAACAACTTTCAAAGAAAAGCTTACTAATCAATGGATGAATAACCACTTCCAAAAAGAATATCAAGATTAAGTAAAGAAACCATAAAGAATAACAAAACTGAACTAATAAATAAACCAACCCTATGTCTGAGAAATAATTAAAATCAAGAGATTTGTCTAAAGAGAATATGAATTAAACCTTGTAGATATTAAAGCAATTATTCAGCTGTAGAAATATGTTTGAAAGAACAAAACTTCTGTTGCTCAGTAGGAGAGTGTGACTAAGGATAATACAGGAGTGCTCAAAATATATATATATTTTTTTTAACTTAGATCTCAAAAATTATGAAGAAGTTGAACATCGGGCAAAGGCCTTCATCTAATGTGAACAAGATGGAAACAATCACACCTCAGATGTGAGAAAAATTCAAGGATCTCATTCTGTTCAAGTAAGTACCAGGATAACCTCCAGACTCAGTGTGATATCTCTGTGGAAAAGGCAAAAGACAACGGATGCATTTGACGGCTTATTTCCAGCTGAAAGAAATAATAAGTTGAAATAATTTTGCAAGGAATTAAAGAAATTTTAACCGTACTTTTTTTTTTTTTTTTTNAGTGAGGTAGGGATTGGTCTCTTCTCCCACGTGCCTGGTGACAGGACGAGGGGGAACGGGCTAAAGTTGCGTCAGGGGAGGTTTAGGTTGAATATTAGGAAAAACTTCTTTACCGAAAGGGTAGTTAGGCATTGGAATGGGCTGCCCAGGGAAGTGGTTGAGTCACCATCCCTGGAGGTCTTTAAAAGACGTTTAGATGTTGAGCTTAGAGATATGGTTTAGTGTGGGCCTTGTTAGAGTTAGGTCAGAGGTTGGACTAGGTGATCTTGGAGGTCTCTTCCAACCTGAACAATTCTGTGATTCTGTGATTCTGTGATTTCATATCACAAATGCAAGAAAAACAACTTGTTTCAGATTCCTGAAAAACCTGTACTGCACACATAAATAAGGACAAACTTATTTACACAGAAGCCTTTTGATATCTGAAAACTATGCATGGATCTGGTTTCTGTACCTGAAAGAAGCTGCTATCCAAATTGGTAGTCTCACATGCTGGAAAAGTAAAGATGCTTGCTGGCTGTGCATCACTAACCAGTTGTTCTAATCATATAGGAAATATTCATCCATTTAGATGTCTATAATTTACTCTTGTATATCTTAGTAAGTCTCTCTAGGTTCACTTTACAGATGATGAAAAAAAATAGACAACTTCAGGGCTTGATTCATTTGGCCTGTTTTATGTGATTATATTCTGAAGTCAAAGATGAATTGCACCATAAACATACCTATTTCCTTTTCTTTATAGAGAAATCTCAGATAAGCTGCACTCCTCCTGTGCTATATACATGCTTATAAATTAAACACCGCCAAGGAATGTTCCTGAGTGCTAATACTCAATGATCTAGGCTGTGAAGTTGTCAGTATGGTCCCTGGTATGATTTTGACCTCAGCCAGCCAATGCTCTCCCCAAAAATTCCTGGGCAAGGTTTGGGATTTAATATGGGCAGAAACTGCTCCCAAAGGACAGTTTGGCTGCTAGTGGAATTTACTGCTATATACACAGACCACTCCATGCCAGTTGGCCTCCACAGCCAAGAACAGTCCTGGGTACATTTTGTTTAATAGGATGGTGTGGCTGTATTATATAGACACCTATCTGTAGTGTCTGCTCTTTAGGAAATCAGTACTGTGTTGGAAGGCATAAGTTTGTGAACTATATCTGTTTTGCTTACTTAAACAATTGGTGTTTCAGTGACTTCCAGCAATCTCAATAAAGCTAACCAACACATGAAGACAAGGTAGGATTCACTACTCAAAAACAAGAGAGTTTACAGTTCAGTAAAGTGAGCTGGTACTGAAGCTGACTTTCTTTGACCTTAAGATTTTTTTTCTTTTTTTATTATTATTATTATTATTATTATTTAATAAGTTTTAGTCCATTTGAGGGTGAAAATAGCTCATGCTGTTAATCTGGATTTTCTTTAGGTATTTGTCCTCCAGGACAGACAAGCAAGCTACAAATTGTAACATTTTTTCCCTTACCCAGTTTTGCCGAGTCAAATATTCAGACCAGACAGTCTTAACATCCTCTTAAAAGAAGAATGGATTTGATGTTCCTGAAGTGCTGTCTTCGTATGTCTTCAAAATCAAAAGCAGAGAAAAATTTTAGTGATGTCGCAAGTGTAGTCTTCTCATTTCAGACACCTGATGTCATTTTGTCTGTCCATCACCACTCACTCTTCATTATTTGGAATGAATGGAGCTACAGAAACACTCAAGCTAAAGCATGAAGAAAAAATGTAACATAATATTAATCATAAGAAACCTTTTCCCACCACTTTGAAGAAAATAATCTATATTACCACAGTGATTCCTGATATAGAGGTCATACTAATGAATTGGCTGGATGATCGCACTTAAAAGTTGCGGTCATCAGCTCAATGTCCAAGTGGAGATCAGTAACGAGTGGTCCTCAGGGGTCAGTATTGGAACCAGCGTTGTTTGACATCTTTGTCGGCGACATGGACAGTGGGATCAAGTACACCCTCAGCAACTTTGCTGAAGACACCAAGCTGTGTGGTACAGTTGACACGCTGGAGAGAGGGGATGCCATCCAACACTGGAAGTGCTCAAGGTGAGGTTGGATGGGGCTTTGAGCAACCTGGTCTAGTGGGAGGTTTTGACATTAATCATTGGCCTGAATGTAAGTAATTTCTTTACGCAAGTTGGTTTGTGTGTGCACAGGAGGGAAACAATGTGCACTGTCCAGGCCGAAAATAAGAGTTAAATTGGAAAAGCTGATTTGAAGTCACCAAGATCCAGACCAATTTATTAGACATTGTACAAATATTTTCTGGGAAGTGGAGTCTACACCAACCTTCCCTCTTCAAAGATAGTTGCAGAGAAAAGACAGAGGGAAATGATATATTTAAGATCACAGATGAATTTAAAAAAATGCAAATGAATCCCAGCTCTCCTGACTTGCAGCTCAGTAGTGAATCAGTGTTTCTTTAGATTTCTCAAGAAACCAAAGAAAAGCTACATATTCTCTAAAGGCATTTAGACAATAACAGCATTAATAACTTCCTAACAGCATTAGGATATATAGGTGTATAGGGTATATAATCTTTGCAGACCATGTAGACATAAGTAATTAAGTAAGGTTTTAATGACCTACATTGAGTAATGCTACCAATCAGGCTGTGGTAACATAGAGCTTCATACAGCTGCAAAATTTACTTTAGAAATGAGGTGAAAAGCTAGGCTGTTCATTCCTGCTAAGCTTTGCATTACTGTTACTACTCAGTGGAAATACCTGCACTAGCTCAGATACATCTGTGAAAGTTGTGATATCTGTAATACAGGCAGACCTACACAAAGTGGACTCTAATTAAGAGTTTATTATGTAAAAATTCTGATAATTCCTCAGTTTATTAATATATGTTTTCCTTCCCTCCTCCCCTTCTTACCCATCATAGACTGAAGAATCGTTATCAATAATAGCATCATGCATGGTGGATTAAATCATACACTGTGACACCTTTGTTAGGTTTTCTACAGAACTGTTTACAGCCCCTGTAAGTGTATTTCCTTCTGCTGTTGTTCTTCTGCACTCTCAGAAAAGTAACTTACCAACCCAATAAAAGGATGATTACTGGACAGAGGCCAGCTGTGGTTTCTCTTGAGAACTTTACAACAGCCAGGATGGAAGAGGAACTCTGTTAGATTCCCCTAGTCCTGCTGCAGTCAGGAAAGCCTAAGGGCATACATCACCTCATGTGTAGACTGTTCTGTTTGCTTTTACACTTGGCAGGCTCCTAAGACTCAGGAATGCACATCCTTGAATAAAAACTATCTATACAGAGTGAGCAATCGTTACATCTGATTAGGAAGCATGAAAAGAAACACACATGTGGTTGACTCTGCTCCTCTGATGTCTGTGGTTTTTTGCTGACAGGAAGGAAATCCTTTTTAAAATTTATTTTTTTAAGAGTTCAAATAGATTTCAAACTATGTAAGCCAAAACTTACTCTCAGTTACCCATGCACTCCTATTGACTATCCCATGAGAGTGCAGGCATGTCTCCAGAGAGAAGATTTGCTTTGCTTTTCTGAAGCATTTTTTTATCTAGGTCAAACTTTCAAAAAAAAAAAAAAAAAAATGTTCAGAAGTTTCCACCTCCCCAGATGTTTGTTGAGTGTGAATCCCAACTGAGTGAGCTGTACAAGGATGTCCACAGATATATGGCTCAAGGGACTACCATGATATTTTTTGTAGAGTGGAATTATGTTGGCTACTCTTCCTTTGGACTAGATCTCAAGGTGTTAAATATGTCTATATCAGCTAGTAAAGTGCAAAATACATGCCTGGGTAAGCATTTCCCCAGCACTATATATTACCTACAAGGCACAGAAAAGTGTTACCTATGCTATTGGTAAAACTGTACAATTTCAGGCTCTCCACCTAGTAAGCTCTCCATCTCAGCAGGTAGAGCTCTGCAACACTGCAGCCTTACATTTTTCTCATTCCAGAGTTGGCTTATTGTCTTCCATCATGGATACATGTTTGCAGTCATAGACATGAGGTAAATGTGTCCAATGTCTTGAAAATGCCTGCTGTGTCTCCTCTGTGGGACTTAAACAAGCTTAGGTGGATTGCTGGCATGTAAATTCAGAAGCACAGATCAAAAATATGCCTAAATCTCTTAGCCTAACGAGACTACATGCTTTCTAAAAATCGGTTTCCAATACTTTCAATAGACACTTAGACCTGGACTCATTCCATATAAATTTAGTCACTTTACTGAGATGCCTAGGGAAGATCTCTAACGTCTGTTTAAAAAAAAAATTTTAGCCTCCTGGAAGTCCTGATTTTTCTCCATTAGCTACAGAGCAAGTACATGGTGTTTTTGCTCTTAGGTCAGGTGCCTTAATGAAGTGTTTAGATTTAGAACTGAGACCAAAGTAAGATCTGGCCCCTTTTCCTCTGTTTTAAACTCCTTTCAAAATCCAGATTTGGTCTGAAAGGCTGTTACAAAAAAGTATGATAAGACCAGTGATAGACTGCATCCTTTTCTACAGAACTGGAACCTCATCCGTTAAACATTCCCTAACCTGTATTTACGCAGTTGATTATTTCCCCCTAAGTACGTCATCTTGCACTTGTCTCTGTTAGATAGCATCCTGGGTTTTATCCAGGTTAACCTGCTTAGGAGCGTTGGTAATTTTCCACTAAACATTTCCATAGTGTTTTTATTAACATGAACATCTGTCTTGGGTTAGAGCTAGAAATAACAAAATAGATGAGGGGCTCTTTTTGTGCTAGTCTTCTGTCTGTTTAATTTAAGAATTGCGATGAGTTTTCTCCATTTCTTGTATCAAGGTTTGGCATACACAGATGGTACTAAATTGCCTGTTAATACTTAGGTTCAGTAGCCATAATTACCAAGACTGGCACTTATATAAGGTGTTATGATTATAGCTAGGAGTGGCTTGCTCAAGTCAAGAAAGGAACGCAGATATTGGTAGAGCATTGCTTCATCTATCCTTTCACTTCATCCAATTGTTATGATTAGTAGATGTGTTTGTGATGCGTCTAAAAATTTGTCTCAACATATATTTTTTTCCAATTGTACTGCACAATTGGTTAACAATTATTTAATCTGAAACAGAAATGATCAGAACTTAAAAAAAACACACTGAATTACACTGCTTATATTACAGATATACATTATTATTATAGTGCACCATATATACCAAATACTGGTCTAGTGTAAGTGAAAACTGGCTTTCTGAGAATTTCATACTCAGATCAACATTTTTGCAGGACTATTCTTTGTGTCAAACATGTTTCATTAAGTACTTTAAGGAAATGTCCATTTTCACATTAAGAACTTGTGGAATCCCTGGGCATTTGTGATATGCGTGTGGAAACCATTACCTTTTACAGAGTGGTCTATATTCTTCTAGATTGTGTTTTTCTTTCTAATTTTCTTACTTTCATTAGTGAGACTGTCTTTGCTTTAAAAGAAACATCTCTAAGTAAAAATTTTCATGAATTGACATCCATTTGGGGGTTCATAGCAAGACTCCAAAAGCTTCATGGTTCAAGATTTTTTGCATGTTACTGCAAATATTTTGCACCCAACTCACCTCACCTCACAATAATGCTGTTATTTGATTTCTAGGAAAAGACGAAAATAATGAATGACATGCAACAACCTGATCCCCCTATGTCGCATTATCCCCCCAGGAGCTTCATTTGGGCATACAATAAAAGGTACCATATGCTATGACGAGTCAGTATTTGTGACAGAGCAAACTGATGACACATTTGCTACCCTTGCTGCAATTTTACAGGCCTTGATGACTATATAGTCCTCATTATTAACATATCATACCCTACACACTGTTGAGTCTCAGAAAGATGCTAAGCAGCTGGAAGCTTGTGCCGGTTGCCAGAAGGGAAACAGGCTCCCACACACAGAGCTTAATGTAACTACAATCCCTACTTATTGGCAAGGAAGGGTGTGTGTGTGTGTGATGGCAGTTTAAGAATCTATAAATCCTTCTCATCTTGTGTCAAAAACATCACTCAGGCTGAAGGCAAAGAGGTAGTTCCAGTGCCAGTCTCTGACTTCTGGGGACTTGATTTGGCGAAAGGACCACACTCTTTGCATGTCCTTTCTCTCCTTCTTCATGCTGTGCATCATTTCATCTGACAGATTTACACAGGAAACCTGGCTCAGCAAGGCCTGCCGTAGTTGGTGGCAAACAAGAATATGAGGGAATTAACTTCTGGCCTGCTGACAGTGGCTAAATCTGCCAAAGCAGAGCTGGGTAATTTGGTTTCTTTCTTTTGTTGATTTTGTGCCAGCCCACAAGAGAGGATTAAGCAGCTAAATTCTGCATGGAGAACTCTACCCCTTTCGCTCAAATCCTATTGTCTTGATAGAATGACAGTAGCTAGTTGTGCCAATCTTTAACATCTTGCTGGCATTTCCCCAGAACATATCAGCTTTTGGTCCCTGAAAAGAGGGATTTGTTAAAGAACTAATGTTAAAAAGAAATAAAAAAGGACAGAAGAGGATGAGAAGCCATGGCGTAAAAGTTTTGCCTTGTATTAATTAAAGGAACAAAGTTCTCTAATCCTGGTAGAGAATCCACAATGAAACGTGGGTAAGTCCCTAACTCTCCTGTCATTGTAGCACATTAAGAGTGCTTGTTGCCTGTTATCCACAGTATTTGTTTAATGTAGGAGCTATTCTCTATTGAGCTCTGAGAAGCTCTGCATTCATTTCACTCATTAATTCTGGGAAGAGAACACCAAAATATAAGGTCTTCATTTTCACTATTAGTAGATTATGCTTACATCACAAATAAACTAAGGATGAACCAAATGTTTTTTCCAAAGCATCAAATGATCCCAGACCTTCTCTGAAACTCAGATAAGCTTGTTTACGTGCTAGGGAGTGTGGGAGTAAGGGGAATGAGATTTTTGATTTTCTATTTCAAAGCCAACATTCTGTAAAAAGAAGTCTTACATGCTTCCAGATTGAAACTGTCATGGTTTTTAAGACCAAGACTGGTCTTCTCATCTAACTTCTTGTATTGCACAGACCAAAGGACTTCATCCAGAGATTCCTGCCAAAGGTTTTTCAAAGAGTAGAGAAAACTTTCCGGAAAGATAGGCAGCCTCAGGATGCGGTCTTCAACAGGCACAGGTATCTTGCAACCAGAATTAGATATCCTTCTGAAGGGCAGGAAGGACTGGATTTACTCCCGTGGCCCTCAGTCTGGCAGTTTGAACATTTGAACACAAAGTTTGTGAACATCTGATTACTAACTGTGATGTAAAACTCCAGTGTTTTTGCAGTTCACTTTTTAAAAGTACCACAGTGCTTGTGAATGAAAATTCCAAAGTGAGAAGTGAGGAAGCAACTAGCTCTTTCACTAAATAATATATTTAAAGTGAGACTACTTCAAGCCAGAGCATTATATAGGAAAGGAAAAAAAAACCAATCTGACATCTAGACAAAAAATGTTCTTTGATTAAAGCAAACACATAAAAACAATTCATAGGTGTTTAAAGGTGATACTTTTCTCTATTTCATTTGCTGTTCTTATTTCAATGGTGTTAGTTTCTTATCAATTCTAACATTAAAAATTGGCTAGGACAAAGAAAGCAAATCCAAATCTAGGATTCACTGGTTTGAAACTTAATTCACCTTCTGCATTTTACACTTGTATGTCTTATTATATAGTTTTAGATATATAAATATGTTTATATATTTGTATTATTCAGAGTTCTAATATTTATGTTTAAGAAGTACTCATGCAGGATTTTGAGTTATGTTTTCACCTTTGCCAAACAGCCTCTTCATTTTTAATGGAACAGTTCAAGCTGTATTTTTACAAGAGAAGAAGGAAAGCAGTTGCAGATGGTTGGAGCAGAGTAGTAAGCGAGGTAGATTAATGCATCTCTGACAGAATCCCAGTCCACTTAAAGACAATTTTTTTTTTTTTCTTTTCAATTTGGACACTATTTCTCAGCACTCTTGGTTACATTGTTCCTTTCTTTTGTAATGGTATTATTTTTCAATATTAACCAATACCAAAGCTAAAGGGAATGTTGCTCTGCAATGGCAAAAGATCCTGACAAACCAAACTAGCGGTACTATCATCAAATCATGTTTTTGAAAATCTGAACACTTTCACCACTCTTGTTCCTAAGATATCAACCCTCATCAGTATATCAGGAGAAGGATATACAACATACTTGGGTATGTGATGACACTTTAGTACATTTTCAAGGTACTAATCTGAGTCTGAGTTCTTACTTTTATTGAAAGCAATAAGTCACAGGTTGAAAAAAGTTCTGTTGAGCCAACACTGAGATGTGAAGGATGCCTTTCTCAACAGACTTAAAAAAATAATGTAACTGTTAAATGAAGAGCTTAAAACATTTTTTTAAAAGCCTTTCATATATATTGACTTGAAAGTAACTTTATTTTCATTTCACCACCATCAACTTTTGAGTGCAACATAATTCTTTTTTCTTGAAATTACTCTTAAATTACTCTTAGTCTTTCTTCATCTAGGAAAGGTGTTTTCAGTGTTCATGGACTGCTATTACTGTAAGATTACTGGTGTGAATTAGATTATAACAGTTTAAAAATGCGCAACAGCATAGATAATATATTTGTGTATTTTCAAAGTTATTGCAAAAAATCTTACAATTTTGTGCTGATGGATAGAATGGAGTGAATATTTTTAAAATATATTTCAGCTGAAGGTAATTCACACAAAAGCATGAAAGACTTACATAAAAAGCTAAAAGACTTGCATAAAAAAGAGTCCTTCTGCTTCCATGTAGGAAAACTGAGTTCTGGCATGTCTACCTACAATTATTGTAATTGTACCAATACCATTATTTTTTGTATTTTATGTTAAACTTTTAGGAAATTGTCTGTGATCAGTTTTTGTAAACTATATTCATCTGGTCCCATATTTGTACATTTATGGGTGAAGATAACAGTAAAATAAATATAACAGCCTATAGGAAGCAGGTTATCCTGACAAACAGTAGACGCAAATTAACAAGAATGGAAGGACAGCATGGGAAATATGAATTGGCGGAAGACTTGAGGACATCATCTTTTTTGGTAGTTCCTAATCTAGTAGGTTTGACTTCATGGCACCTGACCTGGTTGTAATAAAGTAGAAGAATCAGGACAGCTGCAGCCAAGCAATGAACTGTTTTCACAAGGACAGTCTGAACATAAGCAGAATGTGTGGAGTGGCCTAGAAAGGAGCAGTAGAAGGTAGCAAAGTTCCTTCAGTAAAAGGTAGCAGAGAAGGCTCATGTTCCTTTGTCTGCAGACCAGTGCAAACAGTGTAAGAGTTCCTGGGTATAGCAACCTCCTCAAGATGAGTTTAATGAGATTCACTTACCAGCCTCATTATCATTGAGTTGAACATACGTTCTAAGATTAAAGAACTGGTGGTGACTTGCTGTGTTTTTCTTCCCATCTTACTCCAAAATGCACTTACAGTTTTGAGACTTACTGTCTTGAGAGATCTAAAGAAAAAAAAAAAGTCAGATGAGCAGACCCCACCATTTTAGATGCTACTTGACTCTTGAGGACAAAAATATCAAGTCATTTGTTGCTGTTAGCTCAATCTGTGTAGGCAAAATTAGAATGTGGAAAAGTCATCCTGCATTTTTATATATATATATATACGTATAAATAAACCTTGCAGCCCTTCTGTGGTATATCACCTTATCAGGATATGGGTGGTGGAAATTCAATTGCTTTTAAGAATTAAATGGACTATTAAACTATCTGTTCTGGGAGCATGGATGGATTGACACTCTGCAACGGTATTTGAATTACCCACTTTGCCATCTCTGGCAAATGTTTCCAATTTTTTTTTTCCTGACCTACCCTTAGGCTGATAAGAAAAGATAACATGAACTTAAGAGCCATGGCAAATTAGTTTATCATCACTACCAGCACTACCCTCAAACAGTCCAGGAAGCCTTCCAGCAAGGATTAACAGTATAATAAAGTTGCATCTAACATTTCTTGTGTTCATTTATCTAGAATGTTTGCTGGCAATGTTGAGTGTATTTTATTAAATGTATCTGCACAATAACCTTGAAGGACTAAAGCTTAAGCCTATTAAATTACTAAACATCCAAGTTCCATGGTGAATTTAAGAGGCTTGGTTCTGTTTGGAAGGATACAGGCATGGATTACCAGCTGCATAGATTATAAACTCACTATTGCTCATTCATGCAAACTCTATTTTGAATAATCATGCCTAACTTCAAAACCTATCAGAAACTCCCTTTATCTGAAAATGTGAACAAGAGGCCTGTGAGAATGGTATCCAGAGGGCTTCCTGTCACAGCTGAACTGATAACGTTGTAAGGAAAAGGAGTTTCATAATTTTGTTCCTTTGTGGAATAGTAATATCATACCACTAATTATATCAACTAGATCTGGATGATTTTTGTGCAGTTGTTTCATCCTTGTACTGGTCCAAATCCTCTGGGATCGTCATACAGCATTTTAGGTGCAATTCACTGGACATGTATGCACATTCAGCATCTGCATTTTACAGAAGGAGAATATGAGGCAATGCTATCAAATGATGATTTTGAAGGCATTTCAAAGAAGTGCCAAAAACATGAGACTCTTGTTAAAGCTTCATGCTTATTTTTTATGTACTGTAGTTACCTCATAGTTTATAGCACTATAAGGAAAAAAATCGCACAAAGCATTTTCTTGTTCATGTTAAAAAAATTTCTAAAAGACATTACTTTATCAGATGTAGACACTCTGGGCTTGATCATGGAAGAACTGAGATTCCTACAAACTACTGATTTCAGTTCTTCTAAGAATTAAGCCCTGTTTTACTAAAAGCAATATATAGTTAATCCTTCATCAAATCAAATCACAGCCTTGCTTTCTCCATTCATCTTCTACCATTAACTGTCATGAAAAATCCAAAGAAAATGTTTTGTTTATTCCTTAGGGTAAACAAAAACAACTTAAGAAGTATTAATAGCCAAATAGCCATAATTAAAGCAGTATTAGGAGAGGAAGAGTGGAGCCAATCATAACATCACAGAAAGGTGGTATCTCTGTACCTTTTATGATCAGAGAGGTAAATATGGCCTGTTTCTTAGTCAGTAATTCATGTGAAAACTGAATGCAAAGAGAGTTTTTCCTATAGCAAATGTCAAATCCTCCAGAAGAAAGGGAGATTGTCCTTTTCAGTGTCCATATGTTGAGTGTAGAGGAGATGGTTCCGCAGTCATGCTGTTTTCCCAAGTGAAGTGTGAGTGGTCCCCAGGCAGCCTTTCACTAGTCCCTAACTCCACTTCTCCTCAGGCGTTAGCCACAATGCACTAAAAAGATTTCTCCCTAGATTAACAAGTCTGTTGGCAAAGGTGTTCTTGCCCCCTCTTGTATGATGCAGCCCCTCTACCTCCCTAGCAGTCCTCATTTCTCAAAGAATCAGTTCAAGTTTGATAGGATTCAGGTCATGTGAATAAACTATGTATTCAATAATCTGATATCTCAGTTTGGATAGCTCTAGAATTAATTAACATTGTTTAACTATTTGGATCTCATTGGGCTTTTAGCCATAACCACTATTGGAACAGAGTTTTTGACTCATGTAATAAAAGACAATATACACATTTGGTATTACTACAGCTGTTAATACAATTAGCAAACTTTTCATCTAACCATCCCGAATACTAGATGCTATAAAACAAGCTAATATTTATATTACAATTCTGACAAAGATTTTTTTTTTTTCTGTAGTGATTCCTGCTGCTCTCAATTTATACAACTATGAAGAGAGAATAGGATTGGACTTTTCAGCATAGAATCAGACAATGTTCTATAAATAATATTCTCCCCGCAGTTTTCAATATTATGTACCAGATTCTCAAAGCTGATAGATACAAATGCTTGAATTCTGTAGTTTTCTTAGTTTCCTAGGAGAATGCAACCAGACAGCTTGCTACTTATGTACAAGTCTATAGCTGTGGAGTCGCCACAGAGCATTGCCCTTGAGTGCTTCATGCTCTCATGTTCATTAACATATCTTCAATTTATGAGCCAGGTCATATTGGTAAATGGAGGACCCCTTCATAAGAAATATTCAAAGGACATTTTGACAGGATTGCATTTCCACTTGGAAATGTTGGCATCTGAATGATTTGAAAAGTCTGGTCCATTTAGAATAATCTTTGGGAACTTCCTTTCCTTTCATGCAGGTAAATCAGGGATAATTTAAAAGTAAAGTACCTTTAGAAAATGCAAGTCATATGCTTTCATCTTCACGACCTCATAATTAACTTTCCATTGTGAGATCTCCTCAGGTTATAGCTACTGATTAAAAGGGGAAAGGTTGAGGAGAAAGTGAAGGGCAGGGAATTACATGCTCCCTTTCCTTTTACAGACACTTCCTTTACAGCAGGTATGATAAATACCAACCTTTATTCATGTTACAGACCTGAATTGGTGCCATATGATGATGAATTCTGATACAAAGACAAGGCAGGACCTGATTAAGAGTTCTAAAAAAATGTATGAACACAGATGGAGAGAGAGAACTTGAAATTGGAAGATGGCAGGGACAGCTGACAGCATTATGTTTCCAATGAAAAGGGAAAAAGGAAATGTTTGGGGGAAAAAAAAAGAAGAGAGAAAATTGTTCTTTTAGCCCCCTGACACCCACACTTCAATCTGGAAAAGAAAAAAAAAAAGGAAAACTTGTTTTTATCCTGTTCTGTGTAATGTAACAGAGATGGATGAATCACATGCAGGAAGCCGTTTTGACTTCCAGCACATCAACATATTCACTTGCCTTTGCAAGGCATATAATCTGAAGGAAACATGCTCAGCTGTCTGCATGTGCAAGTATCTCCTCAAAATCCTTTACTCCATCAGAACTCCCATGAATCTATATGGGAGCTTTCCTAAGTAAATTCTAAGGCTTTGAACTGAAATAGCTCTTGACACCCATTTGAAACAGCCAACAGACTCATACTGGCTCAGACACAGCCTGAAGTAAAGATTTCTATAGAAGTTCTCCTAGCCTAAAAGCAATCCTTATCATAGAATCACGGAATATTTTAAGTTAGAAGGGACCTTTAAAGATCATCTAGTTCCAACCCGCCTGCCATAGGCAGGGACACCTTTCACTAAATCAGGTTACTCAAGGTCCCTTCCAACCTGACTTTGAACACTTCCAAGGATGAGGCATCTACAACTTCATTGTTCCAGTGTCTAGCCACCCTCATAGTAAAGAATTTCTTCCTTCTATCTAATCTAAATATACTCTCTTTTAGTTTTAAACTGTTACCCCTTCTCCTATTGCTACACACCCTGGCAAAGAGTCTCTCCCTAGCTTTCTTGTAGGCCTCCTTTATGTATTGGAAGGCCACAGTAAGGTCTCCCAAACTTTCTCTTCTCTAGGTTAAATAACATTTAACCTAGATAACATTTAAATAACATTTAACCTTGATAACATTGCAATGCTGATAAAAACATAAAATTAAAATTTTTGTCATGTCCTCAAGATTGTCACATACTGTCCTTACTGGACAGTAAGGAGCTGGAACAAACAGTTTGCCCGAGACCATATATTAAACAAAGGACTAAATGAAAACATGGTAACCTTTGTTACCTAGGTACAAAGTAAGGATATTATCTATAGAATAAATCAGGGATTGTTCAAGTGATGCACAGCCATGTTGTTCTAGGCCAATTGGTAGTCTACTGAAGCATCTTAAACATACTAAGCAATTATATTTTAAAACAAACAAGGAAGTATTGGGGCGTCTTAATAGTTCAGTAACAGAAAAAAATGGACCAGGAGCCATCCTTCAGTTATGCTGGTTAACCTCATTCAGCCTTTCAGTTACTATCCACTCTTTATTTTCTATGGTCGAGAAAAATCTTGATGCATATGAATTTTCACCAAAATAAAATTAATTTTATCTATACTGAAGTGTGTTGTGTATAAAACTTTATCAAGGCCTCTAGATATGTAATTGAATTGCCTGCAATGCTTGATGCATCAAAATTCTTCAGAGATAGCATTTTGGAAGAATTATTCAATTTTAAAGTTTTTTTTCAATACTTCTCTGTCATTTCATTCCCTGCTGTTTCATACTGTGGTACTGTAATCAATAGACATGAATAAAAGAGCAACCATAAAGATGATTAAAGCTATTGATCCAGGGACTGAATATGCAGCTGGTGACAAGATTAATAGGGCTGCAACACTGATAGCAAATGGTAGGATTTGCTAGCAGGGATACAAGAGCAGTGACAAGACAACAGCATCCACTATGACCAATAACCAGAAAACATGCTTTACCAACAGTTCTGTTAGCATGTGAATTAATACAGGTTTTCTTTTATTATTATCCTAGTGTTTGATATAAGTCCTTCATTTATGTCTTGTTTCTCTTCTAATGGAATGCAACAGAGAATATCTCAGATACAGTGGATGGATTTAAGAGTCTATTGTAAAAATGAAATTATTATTTATAAATTTTGCCTTGAAGTTTTTCACTCTGGCTTTGAGAAAGTCAGTTGGCTTTACTGTAATTACTCTGTTCTTAATTCAGATGCCTTTTAATTTATTTGGAAGTAATCCAATGAATTCACCACCAGTAGCTGGTGAATTAGGCACTTTCTGTCAACAGGACTCATTTCAATCTCCTTTGCAATGCTGATTCTCTAAATCAACCCAGTGAATAAAATTAATCTGATTATAGTTTAGCACACGGTGATTGTTCTTCTGTGTCTTTAGATGGCATTCTCTGTGAAAGTATTTCCAAAAAGCCTGTTTTCTATTTTAGCCCTGTACACACTCACACGTAGTTCATGGCTGCTCTCAGGCTGAAATGCCAGTGCTGAGTTTCCACTGCCAGGGATGCGTCTCTCTGTTAGATAACACAGAAGACACCATGTGAAACAGAGGTTGTAGCTTAGGGGGAAACTCTATCTTACAGTATCAGCAGTACTTTTGCACACTTGTCAATAAAGAGAGTAGATGTTCAGGTGCTCCTGCTTCTGTTAGCAATTGTTTGTGAGCATAAAGTTGGAAAGAAGTTGAAAAAAATGTTCTTTTTTATTTCATCAACAACTTCACAATAAAAGCCAACTAAAATATTAATAAAAAAATAATATCAGTTTTATAAAAGTAAGCCAAGGGAGAACATTAACTCCAAATTATATTATAGATTTACTATTGCATTGCTTGGGAAAGACAGAGTTAGTTTATACGTGAGATCACAGAAAGCAATGAATCAAAGTCAGAAAAAAATAGTATGTGTGTATATTTGTGTAGATAGATAGATAGGTAGGTAGATTTCACAGGAACTTGATTGTTATATTATTTTGTAGAGGTTTGTGTTAGATTTCCATGGAATGTCTCAATTAAACATGCAAACATATATACATCACATTGCCTGTTTCCTTAGAATCACAGAATCACA
>VXAA01002842.1:0-72474 GCA_013399115.1 Anseranas semipalmata
CAATCTTCCATGCTCTCCAGGAAAAAATTTAGTTTCCTTATATATAAGACAAAGGAAAAAGAGAGTCCTCAGAGCTTCCTGCCAAGTGAATATATGCCTGATGATTGCGGTGCTTTTTATTTATTTCATATAAGATCACCTTCAGTGCAAACAGTCTAAATAAAACCAACCTACGATAATTTAGCTTGGCAAGAAGAGTGAGAGGAAAAGACATACAAATCACAAAACAGTGATTTCTCTAATGAAACCCATTCAATTCCTCCTCCTTTTATTGCTGTCCCATATCATAAGATTAGAATTCACTAGGCAGAAGAAAGCTCGTGGATATAAGTCACAGGAAATACTTTATCTATAACACATCTTAGACAAGTGGAAACCATTGTTGCCAATATTCTTAAGGCAAAACCAGGAACTTGCTATTTTCTTTTTTAAAGTTAGATCTAAAAATGAAAAGAGGATCTGGAGGAGTGCAGAGGTGAAAGAAAAGCAAGCCTGCCAATCCTGGCATGTCAGGTGTAATATAAAGCTTGGCAGAGATTGATAAGAAGTGTCTTTCTCTCTCTCTCTTCTGCCTGGTGTTCCAGGTGCGTGGTAAAAATCCCCTTTCTGAAACACCCAGGAAATCTCACATGCAGAGCCCAGCTTCAGGCTGGCCAGCCTGACATTACTGGTCCTAAGACCCTTTTAAACAGCTTTATTCTTTCACCATTCTAACTGTGACCTGAAGAATTGTTGTCCCTCCCTTCTTATCCTTTACAAATGTATGCTTTCATTTCAGCCCCTCTCAGTGTCTGTTGCTTTGCTGGTGATGCTGTCATGCTGAATGATTGTCCATCTTAGCAGCTGGCCCTCCCTGGGGAAGGTTCAGTTGTTCGACCACACAGGCAGGAGTGGGAGCATCTGTGGTGCACAAGCAGGAGGAAGGAGGCATGGATTCCTGTGGCCCACCTCTGCTCTTTCTGAAGTGAAATGCTCCGGCTGGGGATGGTGGAGCTGTAGGATTGGCAGCATGTCTGTTGCAGTGGCAGAGGTCATGGAGGTGTTGGTAATCATCACCAGCAAGGGCAGGATGCAGACAAAAACAGTCTCCAAAGAGCTTGAGCTTCTGCATCCTGTCTCTGGCCTGGCGGGAGAGCAGAGCAAGCCCCTGCTTTAGCAAAAGATGCATGGGGCCAGCCTGAGTAAGGACAGCTGTAGAGCCATCTGGTTTGGCCACGTGGAGCTGCGAAAAGAGGGAGCCAACCCTGGGGTGCCTCCATCACCAGTCAGTGTTTCTGACTCACTGCTGCCTCCCTGCTGGGTGCTAGTGAAAGCTGGGGTGCGAAGCTGGCATGCATCCCCCCACCTGCCAGCATGCAGCAGTGGAGACAGCACACATGTTTCGGGTGGGGACTTGGTGGGCTCACATCATGTGTGTGCAGCTTCTGAAAGAGGCAGGTTTCACATTGTCTGGTTTCTCTTTTTGTAGCTGTCCCTCCCAAACTGAAGAAACTGAAAAGCCCAAATGTTCATGTTGGTGAAAAGATCTCACTGAAATGTGAGGCGACTGCTGGCAACCCTCAGCCATCCTACAAATGGTTTAAAGATGGCAAAGAGCTGAAGAAGAGCAAAGACATCCGGATCAAATATGGGAATGGGAAGTAAGTATGCTACAGGGCTGCTCTGCCTCTGCTAACTAACATTGAGAGTCTGGGTCTTGGGGAGCAGCCCTGCAAAGGTCCCCACTTGCTACAAGTGGTGCTGAGCTCTCCAGAGATGCTTCTTCAGAGTCACAGGACAATGTGCAGGCTGTTTGCTGTGTCTGGGAGAGTGAGAGAGGTTCGGGTGCCATTTCTCCAGCACTGCTAGTCCCAGTTTCCTCCACAGTGAGCAGAGAGCAAGACACACACAGAAGAGATACAGGGTTTTTAGATGGGGCTCTCCTTGGGTAACTTTGTCATTGGATATCTGAGACGGGTGCCCAGTGACCTGAGGAGATAACTCCTTCCCAGCTGGCTTTAGACTGGTTGGAGGCAGCTCAGGTCACCTGGGGTGGACCCTGCTTTGCGAACGCAGAAGCTACTCAGAATTCAGCTTTCAATCCACAAGCCAACATAGGGCCTGCAAACATGTGGGAGGAATCACCCTCTTCAATTTAGGTGGACTCAAAAGCATCTCAGACAGTCACAAGGATGGAAGGGCACATCACGATACTCAGCCTGATTAGAGCCTGTAGCCACCTGCCAAGGTGTTACCTGTTGGCTGACACACAAGACCTTGCGTCACTCCATCCAGGGCAAGTCCCATCTGCCCCACAGTCCTCACACAGCAAAACTCTCAGGCAGTGCTCTTGGTGTGTGTCATTCAATGGCCATGGGACCAAGGTGCCTCATTCAGGGCAGGAACCAGGGAAGAGGGGCTCTCACTAGAAATTCATTTAAATTGATCCATGTTGATATTTTTTTCAAGGCCAAATATTTACATATGATATATCCTAAAATTATTCCATAATTGTGACTATGCTTACATTCACGTATCCTGAATTAGCCAGCAACAAAGTCAGCTTGCTACTGTCTAATCCCTTGAAAATCTTAAAACTAATTCTTTGCCAGCATATGATATGTCTCCGTATATGAAAAATAGCTCATCTCTTCTCATTATGGAGTTGATAGAATATTCATTTTTAAAATTAGAAGTCACTAAAAATCAGTTAGAAACCCTTCTTCAAGTGCTCAAATGGGTCATTGTCAATTGCTCTAATTTAATTTCAATCCTGTTGGCTTTGATTTCAAAGTCACTCCCAAAATGGCTGGCCTCTGTTAGAATAAGTGCAGGATTCATGGCCATTTTGACATATGGCAGAGAGGTGGTCAGTGGAAAGCTTAGGCCAGAAACATCAGCAGAGCCAGAATGACTGGTGTATGTGGTCTGCTCAGGAAGGGCTGTCTGAGCTTGCAGGCAGCAGAGGCGGGGCAGAAACCTGCCTATCTCTCTGCTCAGTTGCCCTCAGTATTTCCATGGCCCTTGTCAGCCTCATGGCCCGAGTCTGTCCATGCCCTGTTTGCCAATGGGTATCTGGAGGTGAAATGCCCAGAAGGAGGAAGATCTGCACCCCACAGATCCACCCCTGTGGATGACGTGTCCCTGTGGGTGGGCAGTTTGTGGGTCCTGAGTTCACTCATGCTTAAGTCTTGGGCTGCTGATGAGCTTTTACCCCGGAGCTAGAGGGATCACCCCAGCCCAGATGCCCAGCAGACCTCTCTGGGGAGGGATCTGGCAATGGCTAGGAGCTCTTTTGCAGCATTTCCTTGCTGTGCTTCCAGAGGTGATTGGCCCTTCATGCCTCCCATGCACTTGTGTCCAGTGTAAATCTGTGGTAGGATGGCATCCGACCCACAGCGGCACAAGGGCATGCAGTCCCTGGATCAGAGACATAAACATATGGAAGAAGGTTGATACTTTTTCTTCAAAACACTGCTGTCAAGTCATTATTTTGCATTTACTAGTTTCCATGGCAACATGTTGGCTCACAGCATACCAGTGACAAGCCAAAAACATGTGCGTGCTAGAAGTGCTTCCTGCTGGCAAAATAAGCCCAAGGATAGACATTTTAAAGAAAGCTGAGCACCTGCCTCCTCCAGTATCTGAGGCTCCCTCAGCAGCAAAGATAGAAGCCCCACAGTGTCTCTGCTCACCTGCCACCCAGAATCGCTTCCCATCCTGGACCAGTAGACTAGACAACAGAGTCTAGACTCTAGAGCTGTTGAGCTGAGACAGCTCAGAGAAGACAACTCCTTGCCCCTTGTTGAGCAGACAACAGTGCAGGAACACTTCTCCAAGCAGATCTGGGAGGATAACTGTCTGTGTGTACCCAGTCTGGCATGTTCAGCCTTCAGGCTGTCCTCTCCACGGGGTTTGCTAGGTCTCAGTGCTTGAAAATTGAGGGCAGAGTGCTCACTGGCATTGGACCTGCCTCCTTCTGGACTTGGCTGCATGCAAAAAAGTACATTAAAAATTGCTCTGTGCTGATGCAGGTTGAGGTTCAAGGGAGTCCTTATGACTCTGTATCATCACTAGTGGGGATGAGTAGCAGAGGGAACCAAAACTGGGCACGGGAGATGAGTGCACGTCATTAATTCCAGCCTGTTAGCAGAAGCATCCTTAACCATAAAGCTGAGAAAAGAAGACTTACTAGATGATGATTAATTCAAGAAAAATGGGGTTTATATCTGGCTCCAGTTAGAGATAACATTGGTCTCAAGATAATCCGTTGCTCTTTCTTACAGTTTAGAGTGGGGTTTCCAACAGACTAAAACTGAAATAGAACACTGGGGAGGGACTTTAAAGAGGAAAGCACAAAAGGCAAAAATCTTCACAGACCATGCAGCTCCTGCCCTGGTGCACATGATCATTTATTTAAAAGTTTGATCCAAAGACCTAATAGAGTTGCCTGCTGCAGCCAGGCAAAATGAGCCCTGGCAGGAGGTGGAGGTATTGTCCATAGTGTGTTCCTTGCCATATGAGTCCCCTGCAGAGCTGGGCACAGCTTTGGGTCTGACTTCTTACCTGCAACTCTGTGGTCCTTAGACAACATGCAGAGGATTAGGATGGGAAACAAGAACATAACTGCCCTATATAACTCATGCCTTTACTGCTCTGTGCCTGACTTTCCTCTCTGCAGAATGGAGATTGCCCTGTGTGTTTAAAGAGCCTTGACATCTCTAGCTAGAAAGATAAACTGAAGCCCTCTTTTGCTCAGATGTGATCAAGTTTTTTTCTGATCCCATTGGCCTTCCTAGAGTTGGAGAATAAGAGAAATATATGTTATAAGGAGGAGAGGAACAGTTAACTGCATGTCAGCTCTTCAGCTTTTCCAATCACCTTTCCTCACCAGCAAAATTTCTGGTGCCATCAGGCAAGGGAGTAATTTTTTTTTTTCAATGGGTATTTGCTGGAGGGAGGGGAACAGTTCTGATTCCTTCTTTCTGAACCGCGTGTTCCATCTGTTATTAGTAACAGGCTGGAGCAAGCCTGGCTTGCACAGAGAGGAAACTTCTCTTTAAGGTGGAAGAAATTATTGGCTGGAGTTTTATCTCCAACTCAATTTAAATAAAGCATAGCTGATGGGACCTAGAGAAATTACCCAGAAAGAATTGCATACTGTAGTGAAAGTAAAGCATACCGACTGGTCTACCCCTTCTGAGCTGCCACAGAGATAGTGTTTACTGCTGAGTGCACCTGGTATGGATCAAGGCCACTGGGTCCCAAGAAGTTAAGGTTGAGTTTTGGCTTTCTAACTGTCCTGGCAAATGGTCAAATGACAACTGTAGAGAAAGCCAAGGGAGTTTTTGTTTGCTGAGGTGTAGGGAACCTAACCCACTTCAGGCTGCACTCAGGGCTCTGCCCCGAGACATGCAGATCGTCCACTGAAATCGGGGGGAGGGGTGTCCAAGAGCCTGGTGGTCTGCTCACTGTGGCTGTCCTTACAGCCTCTTCTCTTTGTGTGCTCTCTTACCAAGGAAGATTGCTGGGCTGATGAAGTAGGCGTATCATTAGATTGGAGAGGGTTGGCAGTTCAGTTTGGGACAGTCTGACCATATGACATCCTCTGGGAGTAGTGTCCTACTTTCAGTATCACCAGGAATCCCTATTGTTAGCCTGTAAGTGGAGCCAAGGGATACCCTCCTCTCCTGTACAGTAGTCCCTCAGGCAAAGCTATCTGAGGCAGATTCATTGCTGGGGTCTTCCTTGTAGAGCTCCCTGCTGTAGATTATTCCCCACCCACAATGAATGGGGCTGTGGTCTTCCCTGTACAGCTCACTGCTCTGGAATGAAGGCAAAAAAATAATAATAATGCCAAAGCAGCAGGGGAAAAAGAGTGCCAATAAAGATAAATGATTTCCTAATTAAGCCTGGAGACAAGGAGGGGCAAAGAGAACTGTTGAAGCCTTGTGGGAGCCAGAGTGAACCCAAGCAGGCTATACCACCACTCTGGCAGGGGTCTTCAGGCTGACATTTTTAAACAAAGGAAGAAGCTCACTTGACAATGGATCTTGCAAGAGCAATTCCAGATGCCTAGAAGCTAAGACTCTTCTCAAGCACCGGTGTTGTTATAGTCACCAGGGGAGCTTCTGTCTTGCTAACTCTTACGATGTCATTATGTCTCCGATATTTGGGATTTGGTTTAGCTGCTGAAGACATTTTATTGGGGGTGAGGGGTGGGGGGTGAAAGAGAGCATATTCTTTGTTTGTCTGTTTGTTGTTTTAAAGGAGATGATGATGGACATCATTTTGGCCAATGCACCTGGGACTGAAACAGGGAACTTGAGAACTGAAAGGAGAAGCAGTTGGGTCTTGAGCTAGAACAATCCACAGAGCTTGCAAGTTGAGGATCCTAAGAGATTCAGGGAATGGGCATTTGATCAACCATGACTGACTTAAAATGGCTAACAAGTTATGGCCAGATGCTGGGCTGCTTCAACTGATGGTGTGTGCAAACTTAGCCATGGAAGGAGGTTTATGTGCCTGAAGTTTTGTCTATTTGTCCAATGATATTAGCTGGTTAAAAATAAAAATAAAAAAAGAAAAAAAAAAGAAAAAAAAACACCCTTTCCCTATAGATCTTAGCCCACTGCACGTGCAAAATGTCACAAATTATGCTGAAGCACCCTCCTTGAGACATGAATTGAAATCCCATTCATCCAGTTTAATGCTTTACCAGGCATTTGGGGGAGGAGGACTGGGGTGGTGGCTGAGGCTGCAGGCAGTTCATCTGGGATAGCACATTATAAACCTACAGTCATGAATTTGCCAGGTCCCCATTATAGTTCATGGATCGGGCACTGGCAAGGATCCGTGACACACACCAGCTGCAGAAAAAAGACTTGAAGAAATGAATGACATCCCCAAAACTCCAGACTGAGAAAGGAGCCTCGAGACTGTAGCTGAATCTCTTGCACAACCCTGTGTAATATCATGGTGATGCGTTTTGCAGACGTTTTGGAGAGGTAGTTCTCCATCCATCTGAAGGTGCTATCCCATGCTGCTTTTCCATGACCTTATGTCTCTGTTCCTGAGAGACATTCTTTTCCCTGATCTGAATATTTGCAGCATAGTTTTGCTTGTCTCCATTCCTGTGCTCTGCGCAGGGCTCCCCACAACAACTGCTGCTTTTAGTATGGCACCTCCCTCTCTACCTCCCCTGTTTCTTTAAAACTATTTGGTTTTGCTTTACAGGCTCTCTCTGGACTTCCTCCTCTGCCTGGCAATCCCTGAAGTTTTGGTCCTACCTCTGTGTTGCCCATCCTATTAGCCTCTGTCTAATATGTTATACACTTCCAAATGAGGACCTCTGTGCCTTCTCCCCAGTAGCACCAACCTTTTCTTCTCCTCCAAGCTTACAGAATTAGCTGTGGTTTGGTTGCTGAGATAGTAAGGCCTCTGCATATTATCCTAACTGCATACATACCTGGGGTTTCTTGTCTCTCTATTTAGGTCATTTGGAACAGGGAGGTCTGTTCTGCATTTGGTACTGTGAGGCCCCTGGCTCTTGTGCATGTGAGATATCATAATAAACAGGAAAAGAACCTGGTCTGAGCTGGCCTCATAATATTGCTCCAGGATCTACATTCTCCCAGAGGAATTCAAATCTTGGCATTGGGGTTTGAGGAAAATTCTTCTAAATATTCATGGGATGGATCAATTGCCTTGAATTCCAGGACAAGAAATACAAGGGAACCCACTCTGACATCAGGTCTGTGCATCAGCTATAGCCCAAAACTCAGCTTTTTTGTGTGTATTGATTTCACACTCTGGCAGCTGCCACAGACTTGCCAGCACAAGAGCAGAAGCACACAGAGGTTTGCCTCTCAACAGAGCATCCACAAAGTTCACTCTGGGGATGGGTGTGTGGTTGGATTACACTGCCTCTGATGCCCTACACCTCTTCTCATTGCCTGAACATCCATGGCAATTCAGAGATGCAGCCCTGGGTTGAATTTTTAGGATGGAGGGGGTTGCACAAGTGACCCTGCTCTTTGGAGCGTATTTATCGATCTTTTCCCCTTTTGCTGACGCTGCATGATCCAGAAGGGACTCCAGCTCTTGCTCTCAGACCAGTGTCAGTGTCAGCTCTGCAGACTGAGGACTGGTCGAGTCTTCCTTTTAAAATCAACCTGCCCCAAGCCTGACCACAGACAGAGAACAACACTGCTGAGCAGAGAAAGGGCAAATCTGCTTTTCAGGTCAGAGCAGCACTTGTGGCTGCATATTGGGGCCAGGGGTAGGAGAGCGCAGGCAAAGAGGGTCTTGGGATGGTTGGTCCTGTCCTGGACACCCACAAGAACATTAGCTGTCTGCCATGCCTGCTTCTGCCATAGTCCCAGCAGGTCAAACACTGAGCGGGGCACGTGATGGTGTGAGGGGAGGAGGAAAGAGAACTTTGCCCGCTGCAGAAGTGATCATAGCTGAACTGAAAAGTCAACCTTCCTTTTCTTACCCCTCTTATTTGATTGATTTGCTTGAGGGTTCCCTGGACCCCCACCCCCCCACCTTTCCCATTTGCTGTTTCTAAAGCTGATCCTGAGCTAGCCAGCTCTAGAGTTCATAGCAGCCAACACAGCAACACAGCTGTTCGTGGTTCTCAAGCACTGCAAGGAACAGCCAGCTTGCCCAGCTCTGTTGTGCTGCTCTGTAACTGAGGGCAGGGAAGAGATTGGGATGGTTTCCATCTGGCTGTGCAGGGGAGAGGATGCTCCTGGCTGCCATTTCTGCCCTGCCTGACAGAGGTGCTTTGCAATGGCCATCCCCATTCTGCTTTGGATTGCAGTGATCTTTTCCACCTGACTTTCTCTCACTGCTTCCTGGGGAACATGAATGTGTTCCCTGACGTGGGGGCACTGAGAGCCCCTGCTCCAGCCAGCAGATGTTTGGTGGTCACTGGACAATACTTCTTGGCTGTAAGAGGAAGAACTGGATATTCTGAATCTTCTTGCCAGTCATAAACCTGCTCTCTCAGAGCAAATTCACCATCGTGCAGTGTCAGGACAGCACATAGGCACCAATTAAATCTTTGGTGGGTGTGTAAGCAGTATACTTGCCACAGTGCTGGCCTTCCTGCTCTCTGCAGTATTGCTGTGCTTCCTGCCACCGACTGTCTGTCCAGAGAGGAAAGGAGTTAATAGGTAACCACAGCAGTCTATTCAGTGTGTCTTTTGCAAGGGTCATATCTGGGAATTTCCTTTTCCCAGGACCTCATGTGTGTTTACTATGGGCAGTGTTCATTGACAATTTAGAGTCCAAATAAGGCATAGTCCAGTTCTCTTCACTAACTTATTCCTTGACTTCTTATTACTTATGTGTTAGCTACCCTATTTTTAGAAGACTAATAAAATACTAAAATAGTAGTAATCCTAGAGCTACTTTTGTCTGCATGATGCAGAAGCAGTTGCACTCACATAAGGATCACTGAGTCTTCAGTGAAATGTAGGTGTCTCTGAGGCAACTCGTGGCTGCTACTTTCTTGCTTACGCCTATGAGCCTTGCCTCAGTGCCTGTTGAGGTGAGTGGCTTTGTGAGGAGATGATGTGGGAAAAAGGTCCCATTTCCACTTGGCAGTAGAGAAGAGGAGAAAAATTATTCAAAGAGCTGGTGGGAACATGACTCCTGTCACAAAAAGTTCCTCTCTGGATGTGATGAAGTGCCTGTTTCTTTTCCTCCGACTGTACAGGAGGCCTCAGGGCCCAAGCTCATATTTAGATGTCTAACGCTGAGATGACTAAATTACAGCAAATGATGCCACCCTTCCTGGCCAGAATTTGCCAGGATCTTTGTGTAGGTCTTGGCCAAGGGCAGATCTCCATGTTTCCCATTGTAGTCTGGAGATTGGCACTCCAAACTGCCCTCTGGGGGACTCTTTCTCTTGGCTGGAAAGGTATTTTTGGAGATTCTGTTCTGGCCAGGCTGAAGGTCTCCTTGTGAATTCTATCCCCCAGAGCTTGCAGACAACATATTCCCTGTGGCTTACTCTTCCACTGGCACTACAGGAGATAATTAGAGCGTGGCTAAGTCATATGCGCTGAGGGTCTGAAAATACAATGAGGCAGATTTTCCCCTGGAGTAAAGAAATGTCAACAGAGTTGCACTACAGTGAAGTGATGGCATCTGTCAGTGACCCTGGCCCTTTCACTGAACAAACAGCCCAGGGCAGTGCCTTCGTCCAGAAGAATGGCATCTTCTGGCAGCCACGCACCCTCGTGAAAGCACACAACGGGGCTTTCCCAGGGGCTAGTGTCCCCAGGAAACACTCTGCCCAGAACGGCAGCAGGGGACTTGGTACAAAACTCTTGTGAGCAACATACATCCTCCTAGTCCTACTACTTGGTATTTCTTTAAAAACATACCTCAGCTGTCAAATAAACAAAATGTCTGCCCTCAGGGACAGCAGAAGAAAGAATGCAAACTTGCAAAACCAATTTCCTAGGCAGTTTTGAGGTATTTCAGAAGCACCTGAAGGTAGTAAAATAGAACAGAGATGGACTGGTCATCTTTCTCTTTCCCACACATAGGTCAGATAAAGTCTATTCTGTCTTACATCCTCAGTTAAGTTCATCTACTGCACAAGCATTATCCATGTGAATTAAAAGGTGCATGACTAATCCTGTGAAACAAGATATTTCTCTAGCCGTTTCAGTACTTACTGGAATAGGGAAATTCTCTTTACTGTGCCTATACTCTACATTAAATCTCATCCACTTCTGTACCTTTCATCCCTCTCCCCCAAGTCTCTTACCTGACATTATACATCATACTCTTGAGACCATTGGTCTGGGTTTGAAAAGCGAGAAAAAACTCTTTGTGCAAAGCAGGGATCTTGCAATCCAGGAGAAATTCAAGAAACTGTGATAGAAAATAAAAATAAGCTCTTTTGACAGTACAACAGTCTTGAGCATTAAAACAAAATAATCCTCTTTGGTTTCACCTTGATGCTGAGGTTCTATAAATACCAGCACTGCTTTTTATTCTGATCACATTCTCCTCCAGTTCCAGGTAAAAGACAACATGTCTCTCATCCTGTTCTTGGAGCTGAATCTGTCAAGTATGACCCCTTTCATTAGCCTTTTGTGTCACTAAATAACTTACTAATTTGTATCTTTGGGACTTAAAAACCTTTATCTGGAAATGATCACATACATAGGTGATATTCTAATGCAGTAGTGGATTTTTCCAGTTACTGCACGTGGTGAAACGTGCTGTGCATATGACATTGCAGTGTGGCCAATAATCATTAGAATATCTGTCCTCCAGCAGCTGAAGACAGCATGTTCATTAATGCTTTCAGCTCTGTACTGGCAAATATCCTCAGTATGCTGGTGTGCAAGACTGGTGTTTTCTACAGGATTTTAGGTCAGAACTCTTCAAAGCTGTGCAAGCACCCCTGTCTTGCTGCTTTCAACACATGCTGCTTTTCTTTTTGTGTTGCAGCAGTAGCTGCAAGGCTGGCATAGGGGTGGTTTATAAAATAGGTGGCGTGTTCTGTCAGTGAGGGTTGAGACAGCTGAGAGAAAGTAATGGCTGTGCTGAGGGCAGTCTTGCTGGGAATGTGTGCAGTATTACTGGGAGCCCACCTTGACCCTTTGCTGACTGTTACTACACTGATCTCTGTGGAGGGAGAGGGGAACAAGGTCCTGTACTGGGCAGTACAGCCCCACGGTGCCAACAACCCCCTTCCTCAGTGCCCATCATACCTCCCCAGCAAGATGCAGCCCTGGGCAGCAAGAGGCCCTGGCAGCCCTTAAATGCTTTGTGTCTCCTGGGTACATGTTCACTCCTGAGGCATCACAGGAGTGAGGACCACAATGCCCAGGACTATTGCAGAGACTTGAGAAAGTTCAGGGAAGTGTACCACACTGGGAGCCAAGGAAGCTTTGCACCACACTGAATCAGCCTGCTAGTTTAGGCCCCACATTTGAACATGTTGGCCCAAATGACATCATCATTTACTGACATCATCTACCTGGACTTGTGCAAAGCAGTTGACACTGTCCCCCATCATATCCTTGTCTCTAAATTGGAGGGACATGGATGTGATGGACGGACCACTCGGTGGGTAAGGAATTGGCTGGATGGTCACACTTAAAGAGTTGTGGTCAACAGCTCAATGTCCAAGTGGAGATCAGTGACGAGTGATGTTCCTCAGGGGCCAGTACTGGGACCAGCGCTATTTAATATCTTTGTCGGTGACATGGACAGTGGGATTGAGTGCACCCTCAGCAAGTTTGCTGATGACACCAAGCTGTGTGGTGCAGTCGACACACTGGAGGGAAGGGATGCCATCCAGAGGGACCTGGACAGGCTTTAGAGGTGGGCCTGTGTGAACCTCATGAAGTTCGACAAGGCCAAGTGCAAGGTCCTACATCTGGGCTGGGGCAATCCCAAGCACAAATACACACTGGGCATAGGATGGACTGAAAACAGCCTTGATGAGAAGGACCTGGGGGTGTTGCTTGACGAGAAGCTCAACACGAGCCAGCAATTTGCACTTGCAGCCCAGAAAGCCAACCATATCCTGGGCTGCATCAAAAGAAGCATGACCAGCAGGTTGAGGGAGGTGATTCTCCCTCTCTACTCTGCTCTTGTGAGAACCTGCTTAGAGTTCTGCTTCAGCTCTGGGGCCCCCAGCACAAGAAGGACATGGACATGTTAGAACAAGTCCAGAGGAGGGCCATGAAGATGATCAAAGGGCTGGAGCACCTCTCCTATGAAGAGAAGCTGAGGGAGATGGGGTTGATAAGCATGGAGAAGAGAAGGCTCCAGGGAGACCTTATAGAGGCCGTCCAGTACCTGAAGGGGGCATACAGGAAAGCTGGGGAGGGACTCTGTGTCAGAGAGTGTAATGATAGGACAAGGAGTAATGGTTTTAAACTAAAAAGGGGTAGATTTAGATTAGATATGAGGATGAAATTCTTTACTATGAGGGTGGTGAGGAACTGGAACAGGTTGCCCAGAGAAGTTGTGGATGCCCCATCCCTGGAAGTGTTCAAGGCCAGGTTGGATGGGGCTTTGAGCAGCTTGGTCTAGTGGAAGGTGTGCCTGCCCGTGGCAAGGGGTTGGAATTAGATGATCTTTAAGGTCCCTTCCAACCCAAACCATTCTATGAAATAACTGGCTTGGTACAGTGGATTAGGCGAGACCTAGTATTAGAAGGATTCAAGAGACACACTGTCAACATTAATTTAAAAATTGCTCCATATGGGGCCTAAACTCATGCAATTGAACACTTGACCGCATCCTGCAAAGCAGGGCAGTGCCTGTATCCTGGGAGATGTACCAAGTCATCTCCAAGTGTTTTTAATTTACTAATATAACTAGTGAGATGTTCACACCGTGTCCTTGCACCATGGCTCCCAGTAGAACAGCATGTCAGGGTGTTAAAGAGATGTCAGTATGCTTCTGTGAAGGTCTTTGTACGGAATATCATTTGCACAGCCCAAACAAAAGTCCTTCTTAGATGACATATGTAACTTTGCAAACATTTCCAAAGCTAATGATTATTTTCCATATAAGAGGAATTTTATTTGCTTTCATCAACATAGGCCGGTGGGACCTCTTTTTAAAGCTGTCAATGCTTCCAAGCTTTTCGGTCAAGTGACACAGACCTGAGACAAAAGCTTGTAGACAAAAGGGTAGAAAGCAGAGAGAGGTGTTCTCACTAGACAAGAACACGGGATGGTTTTTGATAAGCTGTCTAAACCAGAAGGAAATGCAGTAAAACAGAGAGCTTAATAAGGGAGTCCCACTGTAGTTTTATGGGTGGCCTTTGGTGTGTGTTGAAGGCTGCTAAAGATCTCTGTTGAACTAGTTAACAAAGGGTTTTGCCTTTTAATCAGAGAGACATACTGGAGAATGAGACATCAGTCACAGGTAGTGGGAAAGATGATGCTCTTTTCCCCTGTACCACCACAGAGCTCTGCCACAGAGCTGCTCCCGCTCCCATGAAGCATGGAGCACAGGTTGTTAGGCCACATGGGTAGTCATCACATATGTTGTTTTCTGCTTTTTCTAGGTGTTTCTGGCCAATAAGATGATCATGTGAAGTTCAGCCCGACATGTTTGTAGTGCGTTGGAGTGTGTGTATTTGGGGGAGACAAAGTGCTTGCCATGTTTGTTTGCCTGGATCAAGCTACAAGCTAGTTGTCTAGGTCAAACCACAGGGCTTTGTTTTGCAGGCTGAAATGCATGAGTGCACTACCCTATGACCATGGGTGACCATGGGTGTTTGAGTTAGAGTGTGCGGCACTGCTGGACATGGCCAGGGAAGCACGCCACAGCAGTTGAGTTGCTCACTCTCCTTGCTGAGGAAAGTGCAGAATGTGGTGCTCATCTCCACATGTCCTTCTTGCAGGCAGATCTGCTGTCCTTCAGTAAAGTGGCTTTACTCCGGTGCAGAAAGTCTGTGTGCTGGGGTGTTGGGGCTCTTGGGTTCAAACCCTTACAAGGCTTCTTGACTTTCCATATGTGGCCTGTCTGAGAATGAGAGCAGATGTCAGACCAAACCATGTCATCAGGCTAAGAGCAATGGGATCAGAGGGAGATGTTCATTTAGGAAATTGTAATGTCTGTGATTCCTGGGAAGGGTCTCATTTGAATACTGACCTGGCCTATTCAGCTTGTGAGATCAGGCAGCCCATCTCCCCCACAGAGGTGACTTACTAGGCAGTGTAGTAGGGCCAGGAATGGTTATCAGTTTATGAGGATGGTTAGCAACTGAATAAGAAATGTCTTCTGTACTTTTCAACAGAAAGATTTCCAGACTGCAGTTCAACAAGGTGAAGCTGGAAGATGCTGGGGAGTACAGCTGTGAAGCGGAGAATGTTTTAGGGAAAGACACTGCAAAAGGCAACCTGAATGTGAAAAGTGGTAAGTGAAGAAGCCGGCAAATGTCTTGAGCCATCTGTCATTCAAGCAGAAGTGGGAGGTTCTACACGTGATCTGTCTTGTATTTTGTTTCATGCTTTCAGGATATTGAGTAAAACAATCTCAGGAGATAAGAAAAATGCAGCTTAACATAAATGTTTATCTTTGTTATCTGTCACTGGCAATGTGGTCAATTTACATTTTAAATAAACTTACAGTCTATGTATTTTTTAAAAGGGGCAAGGAGGAAAGAAAGGTGGTGGGCTTGATGTTTTATTTTTTTTAAAGAATTTCTGAGAAGCAAAACTCACCAGAAGACAAATAATTAAACCATAGCTTTGTGATGAGTGAAGTTGCTTCTGGTTTTCATCCTAGAATGTGTGCTCCATCTCTTAGAGCTCAGAGGATGGAGTCTGAGGTTAGGTGGTTTTATTATTATCTTGGTCATAATAATTATATTGCTTAACTTGATGGTTTGGATGCACCCTCCAGCTCAGTAAGTCCCTAGAGTGGTTGCCAGAAGCCGGGAGGGCGTGACCAGGGGAGGGATGACTCCATAGGAGCTCTGTTGCCTAAGCTCTTCCTCCTGCCATTCACAACAGCTGCTGCAGGAGCCTCGGCTCTCTGCGGTGCAGCCTGTTGGTGTGATCCAGTTTCCCTGCTGTTGTGCTCATATTAGCATTGGTCACATGTGAAGGAAGGTATCTTTCTCCTGCTGCTTTCTGGCATTATTTTTCTCTATTAACCTCTGCCTCAGCAGTGTTTGCAGTCCTGAGTCTTTATTTTGTGAAGCTGAAATATCACATAGCCTCCCCCTCAGTTACTCTGCCTGTAAAAACCCAGTGCTTGCAAAGCCTGGGGAAGGCAACCCATGGTCAGACCTTCTGCCTGTGAAGTTAGCCTTCCTTTCTTTCCAATCATGACAGGAAAGGTGTCCAGAGTAAGCTAACTGAGGCAGTGCCACTCTTTTTTTCTGACTCGTGCTCTGGCTGTCCCATTGCAATGCAAACGGTTCCCGTTCCACTGGAAGCTGCATGCATGGGCAGTGGGTGCCTGCCACCAGAGCCCTGTGCGCCTCTTCTGCTCCTCCTTTCCAGGCACTAGCAATCCCCTTGCAAAAGAAAAGACTGTCTGATTGAACAGTGCCTGTCACAGCAAGGCCGTGGTCCTGCACACTGCTTATGGTACCAAGAAAATGCATATCAAACCACAACAACTCCCAGCTGCCTCTTCCCTCATACGTGGATAATGGCTGTGTCTGGCAGGGTGTAACTCTTCCTTCACAGGAAGGTATGCTGTCTGTCAAGGGCAGGAGCAGGTGGCTTTCTCACCCATGTCACAGGGAGTGAGGACACACCTGAGTTACCTAGTAATGTGCTGAGACTAGAAAAGCAACCAAAGACACCCAGAGATCTGCCCTGTAACTTTGCCTAGTGGGAGCTGCAGGCTACAAGGTGCTGCAGATCTAGTAGGCAAAAGATTGCCTGGTGCACCCTGCTTGTGGTGTTGTCTTGATTAATCCATTTTCTAAGCAGCCTTGAAAATCTGCCTTTGGCTTTCAACACTCAGCTGCATGCACACCTCACTGCTGCTGTTCGCAGGCCACCTGGCAGGATAGCAGGTATTTGCAATTGAATGCTAGTTGCAGTCCTTTGCAAAGGTAAACGAGATGATGATGATGACTTTTGCCCTTCTGTCACCCTCTTTGCTATCTTCCATTGCTTCTCCCTGGAGCTAGCCAGAGCAGATTAGCCTTCACCTGTGCCCATGCACTTCTCACTCCTGGAGTCTCCTTCTTTCCTTCGATGTTGCCCTTACTGCTGGGCTTTCTTGGGACCTGGGCAGCTTTCATCGCTTCACTTCTGCACACTCCCTTCCTCTATGATATCTTTCAGTAGAAAACTTCCCAAGGCATCTGCTTGTTGCTGAATCCATATGTGTGCGCTCTTCTGTCCCAGCCTGCATTGTTCTTTGGGCTCCTTAGCACTGTTCCTATCGTGGCTACATCTCAACACTTCTCTGTAAAACTCTGGGAGTCTACAGCAATTAATCAGAGATGTGCAGGCTGGTCTCTCCTTGGAGCCTTCCCATCTTTCCCCGAAGCTCACTCCAGCTATTGCTGCTTCTGTTTATTCTGCTTCTTTATTCTGCTTGATCATTGCTTCCCTGTCCCTGGGAACCTTGCACATCGGCCTCTCCTGGGCAGGCTGGCAAGGGACTGATGCTCTGGGAACATCTGCTGGAAGTCCACTTTCTGATCTGACACTAAGCAGTATTATTGTTGGATGCACTGGAGTGTTGCTGTGATAGAGACAGGTGAATCCAGGGCTGAGTTAACAGCACATCTTGTGACACAGAGACACAAGGTCTGGGGACATCTCTGGATGCCTCTGTAGAGAGGTGGTATTACAAGAGGAGGCCTGAGCTGGGCAAGCTACTGAGGCTGGAGGGAGCATTGTGGAGGAGTGAGGAGTCCGCTCAGCTCAACACAGCACTCCCCTCCAGTGGTGGAGGTTCCTGAGCCCACTCAAGTCCTGGCTGGCAGAGAAGGAGCTCACACATGAGACCCTCAGGCCTGTGGATGGGAAGGTCTGAGTTTCAGCCTCTGCCAGTAAAAATTTCTCAGCCTGATGAGGCAGCAGTGCCATAGCAAAGTACTTTTTGCTGTATTCCACTATGACTTTTCAGTTTATATCAGTTGCACAAGGGATCATTTCAGGCATGCAAATCTGTTTCCAATCACTGAAAATGCCACACTAGAAAGATATTTTCTTTAGAAAGAGAGTGGCCACAATGTCATGACCCCTTGTCACTTAGAAAATGCCCATCAGCCAAACCCAGCAGCTCATCTCTCCTCTGCAACTCTGGTATTTCCACAAAATGCCCAGCTCAGAAATAAAAGCTTTCCCGTTGAAAAGCTTTGGAAGGCTGTCACTTTCTAAGGAAATGCTTCTGGGTTTAGCAAAAGCATATTGTGCTTTGGTGCTATTTTCAGATTTTTATTACTTTGAGGTAAATTAGATGCATTCTTAGAAAAATGTCCTATTTCCCAGTCCTTTTTATTGAGTAGTCTAATATTGGCATCACAAGTGGGAATGAGGGCACAGCTGAGATGTGACTGTTTTAGACTCTTTTTTTCCTTAGAAAATTTCTAGACAACTCCTAAACTCGTACCACCACCACCATCTTTGCTAAACACTGCAGGAAAAATTAAACTTCTCCAAAAAGTCTTTTTACTTTCCTTTTAATTTACCTTTTCCCAGTGGTCTCACCACCTGTCTCTGAAAGGGTGCTGCACACACAGCATAGGCTCCTGGTGCTTTCTCCTTTGCACATCGGGAGGGTTGTGAGGGGCTTTGACCCAGATGGGGCTCTTGCTGCCAGCTGGCTTGAATGAAGCTGGTGACTGTGGACATTGGACTTTCCCAGTATCCTGCTTTATAAGGAGGAAATCGCTACATGTGCTAGTCTCCTGTATTGCCTTGGGTCTTGGCCTTCATCTGTTTCCAGTTCCTCTGTCTCTTGTAAGAGCATTACTTTCTGTTGCAGAACTTCAAATACTTATGGGGTGGAGGCTTGTCAGACCATCTTACCTTTTCTTAAGCTCCACGTTTTTCTCCCTGTGTGTCTGTGATCTTGTCTTTGCACTCACATGGCCGTCAGGGCTAAGAAAACCTCCTGCAGTTTCACTCATCATGTGCCTGGTGAATCCTGAGCCGTTTCTGCCTTTTTATCATGATGGCATGATGGTCCCCTTTACAACGAGGGGACTGATGTGCCCTGTGCCATCCCCTACAGCGGCACTGCCTTTTACTCAATTATCCATCTGAGCATCCTCTAACCAGTACTAACATGTTCATAGCCTCCCCAGCCTGTGCCACCCACCAGCACCTGCTCTTGTCTTCCTCCGTGTAGTAGCTAAGCCCAATCTTCTCAGCTCAAAATAGATATTTTGTTCACTACTTTCTTACCTTAATTTTCCCAGGAACAACGAAAGCACCACAAGTTTTACCAGCCTCAGAAACTAAAATAGTTGTTATGGAAGAAGAGTGTAAGTACCTCTCTCCCCTCCCCCCATATAGTTTCTTTCCCCTTATTTATTTATTTATTTTTTTAATGAGACGATTTACTTAAATTCTTTATTGCCTCCTGGAATCTTCTCTAATTGCTACTTCTCTTTGATTTCTCCCAAAGCCCTGATCTTTCACTAAGTCTTTCAAAATACAATTTATATTGCTGGTGTCCATCTTAGAGAGGGAGAGGTTGATAGCTATTGCAATGGTAACTTGAAGAACATGCTACTTAAAATTGGAGGTGGATTTTAAATGTTTGCAGCTTTTCAATGCATGGGTTTATTGATACTTGTACGATGTGCTTGTTACAGCCTTTGGTTTAGGGATTTTATTTTTTGGAGTCTAGGTAAGAAAAACAAAAGAGCCTACAGGAAATACAAGAAAGGAGACACGAGTCTTCTAACAATAAGTCAAAAGAAAAAGGCAGAAAATACAGCTGCACACTGCTGTCACATTATCTCTCCAGTCTCCAGAAAGCAAGAAAAGAGTTCCCAAAATGTTTAATTTGATTTGATTTGGTGGAAGTGCTTTTTAGCATTCACTTCTATTCAGTTGTTGTGAGTGCAGTAGAAAATAGGCACACACAGGTAAAAATCAAAGCATGGAGCAATGTGCAAAGTGCAAATCTAGAAGCCTGGCTGTTGGTTCAGCTCTTTCTGGTGGATAGCATGATTTCTATGACAGAGAACCTCTCCCCGCTCATGGACACTGCAGCACCCAGAGAGTGTCAGCATGCTGGATAGCCCACCAGGATCCTGTCCAAATGAACAGGCACACAGAGAGTTGAGGATCAAGCAGTTATTTCAAGATCTGTGCTATATTTCCATTCCAGCTACTCACACCCAGAACTGATAACACAGCTGGCTGCACCTCTGTGTTGACAATTCCACTTGCAGATTTTATGGGGATGTTTTCTGTTTGGAAAGCTCAATCTTTTATGATTTTAAAAGAAACTTGATTCTAGCCACATCAGGGACCAGTCAGGTATCCTGCAAAAGCTTTTCTGATTAGAGGACTCCATTTAAAGTTTGCTCCTTCATTGTTCTTAGCTTTCCACTGCACTGGTGACATGCTGAGATGTAGCAGCATTAATGCAATGACTGTACTGTACTTCCCCAGGATTTTTCCTTCGTGCTCATCAGCATAGGTCCATGCAATATATTAGCATCACTGAAAGCAAAATTTCAGCAATAGAAAGGAAACATGAAAAATCACCATGTGGCCTCCACAGAAGTGTCTCCTTTTGAAAAACTTTTTCCTCTGCTTTCTCAGTGTAAAAATGTCATCCTTGCCAGTCTGCTTTTTTTTCTTAATGATATGAAGAAATGGTAAAGTCTCCAGTGTTAAAGTTGTAATTGACTTTTTCCTTTACATTCCTTTTTTTATGATCACTCTCAATTGTTACCTAATAACACATAGTCCCCTTGATTTTCATGCATGGTCACTGCTGGTCTATCATAGAACTGCACGTGTCTAACATACAGGGAAGTAATGAAAATATTGTGAGGCGTGATGATCTGGAAGGATGACAAGTATCTCATTCTTGTAAAATTCTTGCATTTCTTTTAAATATTTATATTCACAAGCTTGTCTGGCACCATAGGTTGTCCCACCTTTCATTGTTTCACTTAAAGGTTGTAAATGATTCACTGGATTTTAATCACCATCTTGAGAGAACACCATGCGAGCTGGAGCTTGGTGATAGCTGCAGTTACCTAGGAAAGGAGAACACCTTGTGCAGGCAGCTTGGTCACGTCCCTGCATTTCTGTTTGGACCCTGGTGCAAGGCGGGCATGTTACCAGGCAGTCTGGGTGCAGATGTTAGACCCAATACCTCCAGAAGCTCACCATGTCTTCCCAGTGGCCCAGATGGTCGCTATGGGTAAGGGGATAAAATCCCATCACTCTATGTAGCCCCACATGCCTCACCCCTATCTCCCCGCTGCTCCTGCTGCGTATGTTTTTATCTAGTATTTTTCCTTAAGGTCCCAGGTTCTTCCTGGGTGATCTGGCCGTCCGTTCTTCTACTGCCTTGGGAACAGGAATCATGTATTTCCCCCTTGGAGTACTGTTTAGCCTGTTAGGTACACTTTAAATACTTACCACCTCATAAGTGTAGCTACCAGCAAATCCTGCCGCATCCTGCGTCACCCCTGCCTTCTTCCTCTTCAACACTGGCCACAGACCTCTGGGCACTGCTGCACACTTGACACAAGGTGGGTGTAGACACCTGACAGCACTCAAAACACAATCCAGGTCTTCAAGGTGTTCTGTCTCTGTTCTTGGGTAACTTTTTTTCTCTGGAAGTGTATATTTTGTCCTACTGTTTTCCATCTCAACATCTTCCCATGCCTAGCTGGCACTTGACACACAGCTATAAAGTGCAAGGAGGCAGGCTTGTACCATAAGTTCTTGGAAACATTTGTGTCATTATCATGGTGTGCATGGGATCGCTTTCCCAGCTACTGTTCCCCTTGCCTTTATGCTGACTGTGGCAGGGTCTCTGGTTCTCTTTGGCAGGGCACTGGTTGGTATGGGCCTCATAGCTCTCATAACAATATGGAGAAACCCAGGGATCTCATGGTCTTTCTACTGTAAAGACAATCCCGATACTAGTCTGTACCAGGGACTAAAGACAGCAAACTCAGGAGATCTGGATTCCAATCTGCCTCGCATTCTGGTCCAACCCATGTGGATGCAATGCTTTACTCAGGGTGAGTACTGGGACCTTGCCAGACAAAGAGATGGGGTTCCTGGTGTTCCCACTATAGGATATGTGCAAGGGGAACCACTCATTCAATGGTGTGAACACCTTCAGATGAGGTGTTCAGAGCCATTTAGTAGATGTAAAAGCTGTGCCATGGAGTACGATGAGAGCTGGCCTGGTCATCCAGGTGTAGTAACATACTGCTTTTATCAAGGAGTCTTCCTATTGAGCCCAATAAGTGTGAGATAGTTGCAGTAGCCCCATCCATAGTGAAAAAGCAAATAAGACATATTGTCTTGTGTTTGTCACAGGCTAAGATTGTGCATTGGGTAGCTACAATGGCTCAGCTCACAGGCAGGAACTTGCAGGGATGGGGTAACTTGATCATGTGCCCTGATGCAGAGAGAAAGGTCCTTTATACTCTTTTCAACACTCAGAGTACTCAAAATGGTAATGTGATCCCGTGTCTGTGCAGCTTGAAGGAGCTAGACATGGTTCAGGAGTCTGTGCCTACAGACCTGTTTTTTAAACAGAATAGGAATAGTTGTCAAAATTCAGAAATGCTTTGATGGAGACAAAAATGGTATAAAGTTCAGAGCGATCTGTAGAGCATTCTGAGATGGAAGGTCTATGCAAGACAAAGGTACTAAAATGTTATCAAAGTTTCATTTTTAAAAGGTAAGGCAATATTTGATATCTCTGAAAAGGTCAGGTAATTTCTTTTGCTTGTTTTCTGCTATTGAGTTCTCCTCTAGTTCATTTCCTCTATTTGGATAAACAGATGAACTCTTAAGAGTAAAAAGAGAATACAAGCTGTATTCTCTCTATGTAAAGGAAGTACAGTTTGGATACTGTCAGGATACAAGAGGATCTGACAACGATGGGCAGGTGCTCTAAAACAACATGTGGATCATTGCATCTGCTCACCTAGGCTCTGGTTCATGTCCTTTGTCTGGGACACTGTCTAGCTAACTGAGTCTAGCTGACTGAGTACCTTTACTTTACCAGCCTGTGTAGGCTGGGCAGTGTTTGCTGGGCTACCTAATTTCACTCTACAACAAAATGAGGTTTGGGATCAGGTGAGAAGGTGAAAGACAGAGACAGCAAGAGAGGCAGAGCTGAACTGTGCTGGGAACATGAGGGTTGGGGGATAATGTGAGGCACTTGGATGAAAGCTGGGCTCTCTGGATTGATTTTGGGGGCTTTTACTTCAGCCGCTGGGGATCATAAGTGCTACGTGAAGTCCCTTTAAAGATCTCCGTGGAAGGGTAGATGAAACAGCCCTCCTTTCTCCAATTAGTCCATCTCTCTGTGCACCAGTGTGGGCCCACAGATTTCATAGATGTCATCTTGGTGATGTCATTGGGCTAAGCTTATAGAGTTACTGGTTTGGACACATTCATGCTCTCCCTCTCCCATTTACTGCCTTCCCCAGTGTTTAGCATGTCTGGGTAATGGGAATTCTTTTCTTACTTAAGGATAAACCTAGTGGGCTGCCATGATTACAATGGCTCAATGATGTCTTTTCTCTGATATGGTTTGTAAGTCACATCTGATCACATCTAGTTGAACTAAAACTTCAGCATATACCACAGTAAGATGTGCTGAGTAATTAAGGTTCAGCCAATTCCCCCACCCTCCCTCAAGTACAGTCTGGCATGGCCTTTACTGGATGGCCTTGGCAGATCTACACATTAACTGGTAGGTCAATCTCTGTTCACTCCAAGTCAGTCCAGTCTGAACGCACTGTACTTTCCTAGAGCTAAGAATGGTACAAATGTGAGCATGGTGCTGTTGGTTTGGAGCTGAAGGGTGTCCAGCCAGCCCAGGGCACAGCTAGAACAGATGGAAGTTGGCCTGCCAATGGTCATGCGGACAGACCTGTTCTAATATTGAATTAGACTAAAAATAAGTCCTGGTGTGGCCTTTGCTCGGATAAGTTAAAACCCTAAATTTAGGATCCAGAACTGGAGGTGTGGTTGATAATTGAGTGAAGCCTGCACACACACACGCATGGTACCTTGAGGCAGACGTGTTGGAGATCTCACTGTTGGTCTGCAGAGATAGCTGTGTTGTGCCCATGTGGGGTTAGGTCATGTTCATTGCTTATTTTGCACACTGTATATTTTTGAAGTAACCATCCCATCTGATACTCAAGGTATGATGTAAAGACAGGCCATTATGACTCTAAAGTCAAAGATGGGGAGTATGGAATAAAGTGTGGATTGGAAGCTGACATCCCTCTGAAGAACTGAGGCAGTAAGCCCAGCCTTCAGACCAGGAGGCTGTGTACCAGGAGATCTGTGCTGTTGGTCTGACTCCATCATGTGATCCTGGCATGTTGCTTCACTTCTTTGACTTAAGCTGTCCCACCTGAAAAGCACTCCTGCTGGCACTAGCCCTGCTTTTTAAGTTGTTGAACAAATCCTCTCGTTGAAATATCATGTTGCTGCTATTACAACTGATGATGGGGATTTGGGAAAATAAAATGCTGCAGTGCTAACACATGCATTCTGGGAGCCTGGTGGTAGAGAAAAACATGGGAAGAGCAACTTCATAAAACTGGACAGATTGGCTTGCAGGAGCAACTAGAGGCTTTATGATAACACAGGACTTTGTCCTTGCAATAGCTACCTGTCCCACAGAAACAGATAGTCACTTGGTGCTTCTAAGTCTTTAAACTTGTTCCTTGGTGAAACACCTGAGCGGTCCAGGTGGAAGATTTGGGGAGTGCTGCCTGTGTGGTTTTGATCAACAGTATCTGTTGCTCTCAGATGAGTGTCCTGCAGTCTGACATTTGCATTTGGGGTGAACTTCTAGTCTAGCTATTGATCCTCATAATCCCCTCAGGAACTGGGAAGGTAATTCCAGCAGGATCTATTTCAATAAAATGCAGGAGTAAATATTGGAACATTTCCAAATGAATAAACACACAAGAGCAGAATTTTTATGAGCTCTAGAGTCACCGATCCATTGCCAGGTGAGTGCCAGTCTGCACAAGCCCTTTTGATTTTATGTACAGATAGCAGCAATGAGCATCCAGCCTCCATTCAGTTTTATTAAGAGAAAGGAGTGTTGTAGCAGACGTACAGAAATCTGCTACGGAGAGAATGTTTAGGATCAGCAGTCTCTCAGTATATTAATCAGTGTAAATCATGGATTTAGTGTGGCTCATGCCAGGATTACCCTGCTACAACTAAGCAATAGCATGGCCAGACACCTTCTCAGCCATGTTTTTCTGACAAGGAGTTGGATGAACTGGGTTGAGAGGAACCTCAGCAATTCTGTGTTTTATCAGTAAGTACATGAGGCATATACAGAGCAGGCAATTTGTATACACTTTCCAACCAGCTGAGTTCATCTGTCTAACTGAATGTCTAAACATTGAGAGAATGAAGTGTCTGTACTCTATGAACCCACCAGTCAACATTATTAAAAAAAAAAAAAGAGTAGAGAAACTATCACTGTCTCCTTGCTTTCCTTGACAGTAGCTGTAGTTTGTGAAAAATTAACTATAATTTATAGTCCAAACTGCATTGATTAACTTTTTGGAGACTGCAGGCAGAGTATTTCACTAGATTCCTGAGAACAGGCTGGTGAGCTGTCTGCAAGGTTAAATGACATGCATGGTATGAATTGTATAAGATTCCTTGCATAATCACTGATGGCCTTTCTGCATTGTTAGAATAGAATAGACCAGAACAGAACAGAACAGAATAGAATAGAATAGAATAGAATAGAATAGAATAGAATAGAATAGTTCAGTTGGAAGGGACATACAAAGATCATCAAGTCCAACAGCCTGACCACTTCAGGGCTAACCAAAAGGTAAAGCATATTATTAAGGACATTATCCAAATGCTTCTTGAACACTGACAGGCATGGGGCATCAACCACTGTGCTGCTCCAGTGTTTGACAACCTTCACAGGAAAGACATTTTTCCTGATACCCAGTCCGAACCTCCCTTGGCACAGCTTTGTGCCATTCCCATGCATCCTATCACTGGTTACCATGGAGAAGAGATCGGCACCTCCCTCTTTATTTCCCCTTCTCAAGAAGTTGTAGGGAGCAATGAGGTTGCCTCTTAGCCTGCTTTTCTCCAAACTAGCCAAGTGTCCTCAGCCTCTCCTCATAGGACATGCCTTCCAGCCCTCTTACCAGCTTTGTTGCCCTCCTCTGGATGCATTCAAGTATCCTTTGTAAATTGTGGAGCCCAGGACTGCACACAATATTCAAGGTGAGGCCACACCAATGCAAAATACAGTGGAAGAATCCCCACTTTTGACCAGCTGGCTATACTGTGTTTAATGCACCTCAAAATGTGTTTTGCCCTCTTGGCTGCCAGGGCACACTGCTGGCTCATGTTGAACCTGCTGTGGACCAGCACCCCCAGATCCCTTCCTGCTGAGCTGCTGTCCAGCCACTCATCACCCAGTCTGTACCTGTGTCCATCATTATTCTGTCCCAGGTGCAGCACCTGGCATTTACCTTTGTTGAACATCATGCTGTTGATGATTGCCCAATGCTCCAGTCTCTCTAGATCCTTCTGCAAAGCCTCGCATCCCTCCAGAGAGTCAACTGCGCCTCCAAGTTTAGTATCACCAGCAAACTTGCTAAGGATGCATTCAACTCCTGCAAGCTCTCCAAACCAAAGGTCACCTTGCCAGTGACTTTCAGCAGCTCCCACGCTATATGCTGGCCTGGCAGCACTCAGGGACTGTTCAAATGGACAGTTGCCGTCTCTCTGTGTACCTGCTGCCCTGCAATTTTCACACTTCCCCAGCAGGCCCTTGCTTGCTCTGCCGCTGCTTCTGCCTCCACAAGACTGCCCCAAGCAGCCCAAAGAAAGCTGCAGAGCAGAGCAGGCAGCTCCTACTAGCCCAGCAGCCTCCACGACCTGCAGCTTTCCATGCATGTACACACTAAAGCCCATGCACAGCCTGGCTCTGATTGCATTCTGGGATGCAGCTGCATGCTGCCAGGCTAGATTTTATTTTCATGCTCAGTTTTAAAATCGTATTTGGTATTAAGACTTGGTTTAAGTGGCTGGATCAAACAATAGCTAAAGGAGAGGCTTTGCAAAGAATCTCTGGGTGGTATCCTTTAGAGCTCCTTGATCTTGAACAGACAGCTCTCCACTGGTTTTAGATGCAATGTGCTGCTATCTCATAGAGGTATAAATTATATAGACTCATTACAAAGACATTAGGATGGTTTTGGTTTCTAGTTCCCATTAAGATTAATTGGAAGGGAGAATTGAATTTCCCTACGGAAGTTCGGGAGTTTTCACATTTGAGGGGTTTTTGCAAGAACTTCTTTGGAGGCTTGGTGAAATCATCTATTCTGAAACCCAGTTTTATTTGGACCTTACATAGCTGGAAAGCTTTTCGCCAGAAAAAAAAAAAAAGAAAAGAAAAGAAAAGAAAAAAAAGAAAAAGAAAAAAAAAAGAAAAAAAAAAGAAACATCAGTTTTGGAAAAGTATCTGTATCCCAGGAAACTTGAGTCATGCTGATTTCCTCCTTCTTAGCACAAACCAGGGCTGACTGACTTCTCATGCCAAATTTCTGCTTGGTCTCTAGAAGCAGAGCCATTGGGGCATGACAAAGAAATGCTCAGAAATAGGGAAGGGAGAGATGGGGTTGTTCTTGCTTGCACTGGACCTTTTCTGGGGACAATGAGGGCATTTGCTTCCTGCTCTGAAAACTCGTTTCCTCTGAGAGATGTGGAGCAATTGCAGCATCCTCCTAACATTGAAATGTCCCCTGCAGAATCTCTGGATCTTGATCCAGTATCCTGATGCAAATCAGGCCTCAGCAGGATGCCACCATGACTCTGTGACTCTGAGCATGTGTTCTGGGCTTCCTAACCTCCTGCCTGCCTGCTGGTGCAGGATTGCATGCATGTGTAAGGGGAGGACAGGCACAGCTGGGAGAGGGGCACTTCTCCATACAACTTGCTGAAAGGATGATCTTGTCCTGACGTGCTGGCATGTCCTCAACTCCTCACTCACTTTGCCACTTTTGCTGGGAAAGGAGAAGTTAAGTTGCAGCCCCAGCACTGGAGAGGTGAACATGAGTCTAAAGGCACAGGCTGAGGTTTGTAGCTCTGGGGTTTTTACTTTGGCAAGTGAACTAATTGAGAATCATCTAAGAAAACAGAATTGCCCAACAAAGGAAATAACAATATATCCTTTTTGTGTGTGTGTGTGTGTTTGTTTTTGTTTTTTTTTGATTACATTGCTCCCTTCCAGCTGTAGTCAAGGGTGATGGTNACCACAACTCTCTCCTCCTGGTCTGGGCATGCTAGAAAATGCAACGAAACAGCCAAGTCCTATTGTGTCAATGGTGGGGTATGCTACTACATCGAAGGGATTAATCAGCTGTCTTGCAAGTAAGTGAGTGTAGTTCTTGTGTCAACATGCAAATTACTTGGCTGGGGGAGAGAAGACCTCTGTGCAACTGCAGGAGGAGGGGTAGCTCTGAAATTCTGGCATTTGCAGTTTGAGCTGTGGAGGTTCAGAAAGGGAGTCTAGAGGGGCGGGGGCAGGGGAAGAGAGTTCATATTTTCTTTTTTTGTGTGAGTGCCACTGTTTGCTGTTCCTGACTTTTCTTTCTTTCTTAAAAGAATACTTTTGTTCTGGCCATTTCCTTTCCCTTTCTTCCCTTTCTTCTCTGCAGCTTCAGGGAAGGTCGGGTCCCTCTTGCTCTCCCTGAGCTGGGTCAAATCTCTTTGTCCCCAGCTGACGTCTTCTCTGAGCGGGGGGTCTTCCCCAGTGCACAGCCACCAGAGGGGGTCCCTTGCAGATACCTGCCTCTTACTTTTCCTGTCTGGTTCTCATGGGCCCAGAAGCAGGCTTAGCACACAGCTATTCACCACTTCATGCTTGCCTATGTGACAGGCTGTGGGCTGTTTATTGCTGAATCTGCAGCAATAGAATCTGCAGAATCTGCAAAAAAAAAAAAAAAAAAAAAAAAAAAAAAAAAAAAGAGCAGGGAGATATACTAAGTTATCCTTAAAATGAAATTTCTTGGAGGGGTTAAAGTGGGACTGTATAGTCTGAGGGATGTGGAACAGGATGTGAGAGCTTTTCACCTCTGGTTCAAACCAATTGCAGTTAAAAAGCCCAACAGCATCTCACAGCTCACACTCAAAGCCTGATGTGGACTGTGAATGAGAATGCAGTCTGATTGACAGTCCTGGAGATGGATGTACCCAGGCCAAGTCACACCTGTGCTTGCCCCTCGTCTCCTGCGGAGTGAGCATGAGCTGGTACCCTGGGAGTGGTACTGATGGCTTGTGCCTAGCCAGTGAATCCAGTGAGGTAGTACCCAGCCTGGCTGGTGAGTTCAGGAGCTTTGCTGAACAGATATAGTCAACATTGGAGCTCACCAGGCATCACTGTGCCCAGCTTGGAGAAGCCCTGAGCTGATGAAATTCTCCCTGCATGGACAGCTCTGTGTGGAGAGGTTCTGCCAAATGTATTTACATCTGTGGATCTGAGCCTAGTGCCACTGCCACTGCATGGTGTGATGCTCACTAGACACCTTGCCTCCTCAGGCCTTGAAGGATGAATCTGAACAGAACCATCACCCCTCCTGGAAGGACTGTGAGCTGATTTACGCTTAGCCCAACTCCTCCCTTCTACCATTACTCCATTGTTTTGCCAGGAGTAGGAACAGCCATGTGGAAACACATTCTGCTGAGCTCCTGTGCTCTCATTTTCCAGTGCAGGATCAGGTGTGGTGGGAAGGACATGGGATAACAGCATCTCCAAGTCTTCCCAGGCTTGCCCCTTCAGACATGAAGAGAGCTAGGTAGGATAGAAACCAGATGCTGTGGTCCTCCACACTTCGCATGTGTGTGAAATGAGAGCAGCCCTTGTACACAACAGACCTGCGATTTAGGGTAGTTGTCACTGCTTTTGATGTCTTGGTGGCACTGTAAGTTCATCCTGACAGTGTTCCCCACCAGAAACATGGGGGAAGACACAGCCACTATTTTGGTGTAGGTGCAGCCCTGCAAAGCCCCAGCAGTTCAAGCATTTCCATGCTGGGGTGGGCTCAACCCTTTGAGCCTAGAAGAGCATATGGTTCAATGTCTATCTCTAAGCAATGTGGTGGTGCCAAAAGCATAGATCTCAAGGCTATTTCTTTGGGGAAAAGCCTGAATCCAGATCAAGACTTTCAGATCAGACCAATTACTAATTACAGCAAGAGTTACCTGAACCCCTGCCGTATGCAGATACAATGTTTAGGGTCCATTATTCCTAATGAAGGATAGACATTGTAGTTATCGTGTCTTTAGCAGATAGACTGATTTAACAAAGTAATTCCAGCCCTTCAGAGAAACAGCCTATCTTCAAAACAGGCTGCTAAGATAGCTGATGAACAGAGGGGAAGCTCAATGACGAATTCCATCAAGATTTTATGTGCCATACAAAACAGATGCAATTATTTCGTATAATTTGAAAGCTACAATTCCCTACTTGCAGATGGTAAAATGATTTCTGGTTTTGATGAGTCCCAAGGTATCAGTTGCTAAAACCAGATGGGAATTGAATTGGTGTGTATGGAAGGGCAGCAAAGTGCTAACCAAAAGGAGGTGTTTGAAGGTCTGCCAGAAAAGGAAGTTCTATGTTAACAGGAACCCAGGGGACCCAAGAGCCTTCCACACAGTGCAATCATTTCTGATCCTACTTCTGGAGGAGATATCTGGATGATCATTCGCCTTTGGTGTTTTTGTTATCAAATCATGGACTGAAGATAAGAAATCCTGGATTTTGAAGTGGTGTAATTTAGAGTTTCTGGGGCTCCAGAAGGATATAGTTATTGAGGAATGCAGAAACATTTGAACTGAAAATATGAACATCACATTTCTCATAAAATGACTTTCCCAATAACTTGGAAGATTCTTGGTGAAGGCTGATGACTTCAGACTTGCCTGCCTGCCAGCTAGCAAAGTGCTGAAATGTTTCACAGCTTCCTCATTGCACCGAAGCAGGAGATCAGCTGCTGTGGTGTGTGAAAGATGCAATGATACAGATTCAGAGGAGTAACTAGAGAAGGAGACAAAGATGCAGGTTTTGAACTGCATTTCTCAACTCTGTAACATGTGAGCCAGCTACACCATCCCTCTGAGAAATAGGCATGGAGGAGATCCTTCTGCACACAAACTCTTCAAATGCCTTGGAGTCAGAGATCAAACAATAACCACACGAGCACCTTGAACTCTATCCATACACTGTTCCCATTTTGCTAATCTGGTTAGAGTCAGTGGGGCCTTGGGGGTCTTCTGGCACTGTGTGCCCCCTTGCAGTCTTCCTTCACCAAGTGCTAAGGAGATTCCCACATGACTGGCACCAGCATGATGCTACCAGCCTTTTCAGTACCTTCTGAGTAACAGCTATAAGAAGACAGAATTTTAGATGGTTCTTGTTCTCTACTTGCCATCATCCTATAATCAGGAGTGGATTTAATTGTTTGCAGCTGTCCACAAGCACAGGAGATCCTTACTGTGGATGTTATGCCTGGCACTCTGGAGCAAAAAGAGCAGCTGGATTCCCAAATGATTTCTTCTCCTAAAATGGCTCGTACTTGTGTTATAGATATCGCCTAAATTGACAGCTAGCCTTTTAGTATTATTTTTTAACAGGCTTCCCAGAAATATGTTCCTCCTGGTCTTCTAAGTTCTGGGAAACAAACAGCAGCTCAGCTTTTGCCTGCAAACTCACCTCCTATCTCCCTTTTCAATACAGTTCATCTAGACCTTCGAGAATGCAGTTTCTCAACCGGGCAAGAGCCTAGAACAGATTTGGAGCTGTTCCAGAAAGTGTGTCTGTTTTGGATTGTGTGCCTGCATAAATTAGTCCTTAATTTGAAGTAAATTCTATACATGCTAGTGTCAAAGGAAACCTGAATATGATACAATTTGTGCTGTTATCCTTACTCTGCAAACAGACCACCTGGAAGTTGAATGGGAGAAGTCTGATCTGCCTCAGATATTCTACAAACTTTTGACATAAACCCAGAAAACTACTGAGCCATACACATACAGAATAGACTCAACAGTCCTAGAAAATTAAAGAGCCCAGGCTTTTGCTGACAGGAAAACTTTCTTGACCTTTCTCCAGACCATTTTGCTAAGAGATGCCTTAGAAGTTGGACTGGTTTCTCACCATAACAGTAAGGAAGCTGCATAGAGCAAATTCCAGTGCCTGCAGAAGGGATGCACACAAGCAAGTCTCAAGGCCTTGCGCTGGGCTGGGACACAGAATAGAGATGACTGATTTGTTGTGTCCAGCTGAACTTAGTGCTTAGGAAGGTTAGCCACCTCTGATCTTGGGCCTGCCTCCATCCTGGAACCTGTTGGGTTCTTGGCACAACTTAGAGCAGTTTGAGGCTGCTCTAATCTTTTGTCATTGGGTGCCAGGCCCCACTGGGTTATGTTAGTGTGTATATTACAGAACAAATACTCTTCTTCCTAGTTAGGTCTTGGCACACGTTATCTTCAGTTGGGGTCTTCTCAGCCAAACAAAGAAACAAGGCCAAGTCTTGCTGCTGCGTAGTCCTCCTCTGCTCACTTTGAGGTGCATTAAGGTGCTTCCAGGCTCTTTTGTGTGTTTGATGTAGTTGAAGTGTCTGATACCCTGGGCCAGGATCTTCCTAAATTGCATGGGATCAGAAGACTGAAAGAGCTTTATAGAGCAACCCCCTCCCATCAGGTATTACAGATTGTGCTTACAAGAGTCAGGCTGAAGGATTTACAGATTCTGACTTTCTGGGTTTGGGCTGTCTGCATTTAAAAAAATTACATGTTCACTGAAGAGCTCAGTGTTGAGCGAGGGGTGAAAATCTCCATATCCTGTTCCAAATCTTGTGAACCAGCCAGGACTAGTTCATTGGTTTTCGCATGCTGTTTATTTTGGGTAATGAGATGAGGTACCTTTGTGTGTTCAAGTGGTCCTTCTATGCATCCAGTTCAATGCATCCCTTTTAATGCACATATAACGGTAGCAGACCCTTGAGAACCATCTGAGTGTTCAAGGTGATCCTGTAACAGTGAAACTCAGTGAAGACAACAGTGCAGATCCCACTGAGCTCCCACAGCTCGCTTGGAGCTGGGCTGTTGTCTTCACTGAGACTAGAAGTGGATGTCCCTGTGATTTGGACTCTACAGCAAACATGCCTTGATTAGCTGCTCTGGATAAGGCCTCTACATTTATTCTGGTTGCTTTCTTTTCTTACCATTAGCAGTTTTGTGGAATCCGGCCTTTTGTGGCTATCCAAGAGCCTGATCATCTGGGACTGGTCAGGGGACAATGACAGAACTGTCTTCTTTTTCAGCCCTTTGCACAAATAATCAACATGCTTGAAACATTTCTCCCTTTCCTTTAATCAGTGCATTGTGTCCTTCTGCTGCAGCTTTTCCTTATCTTGTTATTTTGAAGCACATGCTTGTTTACATTCTTCTGTAGCATGGATTGCATTATGAGAGCTACTGAATTTGGCATACTTTAAGATCTCGGGGTACAAAGGAAATGGGCCAACATTTGCAAGATTTAGATCAACAGCTGGGCAGAAAGCTTGCTTCCAGTAGGAATATTATGATAATAATGCTATTAATTAATAATTAAACAAATAATAATCAACAATAAGTATTGCTGTGCCCCGGTTCAAGGTAAAACGTCAAAGTTTCTTAATTTTCATAACTAAGTTTGCTCTGCAAACTACATAGAAATCAATCATTTAAACCATTTTGGTTTGTAGATTTTGAGGTGCATTATTTAGCTGATCTGCTTATTACATTTTTTTTTACCATGTAAATATTTAACTGAAATTCATCCTGAACCCAAGAGCAGAACTTTATGAATGTTCGTGAAATGTGGAGAAAAAAAAAAAAAAGGTCTCAAGGAACTGGTCAAAACTGACTTAAAGTCATTGGACATTTTTCAGCAACAGCAGAAGCTAAGTAGAAAAATCCCTGACCAGTTTTGTCGATGGAATTTGCAAGTAGAAAGTTTTCATATGTGGCAAGTGGAAAATTGTATTTGTTTTTAATTTTCATGCAATTGATTAGGCACAGAGGGATGGAGTCAAGCAAGAGCAGTCTTGGATATTCTCCACATAGGCTAGGATGGGGGCAAGTTGCTGTCTTTGAAAGGTTGGTGCAGCCTTGCACTTCCCCAGCACTGTTGCTACGGACACAGCTTTGTCCACTTCCCTTAGCCTTTGAGGAGAGACATGTTGGGCACCTCTAAGGCCGGAGAGTTGACCAGGGAATCCAAAGGTAACATTTGGAGGAATAGTCCACTATCCATTCTGCTGGGATAGCCAGCCAAAATCACTTGGCTAGGATCGGATGTGCAGGAAGAAGGATCCCATGATGAAAGACCATCTCATGACTCTTGGCCTTAGGAAGCCTTAACTCTCAGATCATACACTTAGCTGCTGAAGAGGAGCTGCCCACAGGCCTGTAACAGGGTCAGCAGATTCTGCATGTAGGAGTGCCTTCCATTTGCTCTTCCTGTCCAGAATGGGAGACTCATGTGCCATGCATGTTGGAAATTTCTTTCCTAGAAGTCACAGCTGGAGACATAGTAATAAATAACAAATCTTCATCTTCATCAGCCTAGGATTATGAGACAGAAAAGGTTCATGGGCAGTGCATACTTTCAAAGTTCCCCTGGTCACTGTTGCTGCCAGCATCCGTGCTTCTGAGGAATCAGGACTCAGGGAAGCCAGAACGGTACTTGTGGCTTCTGAGCAGTCTCACAAAGCACACCTTCTGCATGTGATTGCTTGAGAAGCACAGTGTCTTAACAGCTTGGGAAGTGACAAAAGGTGCTCATGTTCACAAAGGCTTCTTTTCTGTCACTTTTCCCAGTGCTGATTCACTAGCAACTAAAGATGAAAAGCCTGAGCTGTCCTAGACAGGGAGAAGACTGTTATCTACTGTCTTCTGTCTAGAAAGTTCTTCTCCCCTCCCACGCTAGGCTGACTGCAGAGATCTAAGGACGGGCTATACAGTAGCTGTCATGGCATCAAAGCTTCTTTGACACATTTCTGGTCTGCTTTTTCACTTCTCACCAATTTCTTTTTCTGGGTTTTATTTCCTCCACCAGTTTTCACATGATTTTCAGTCTTTCCTTAATGGCATGCAGCTTCAGTCACATTCAAGTTCCAGCCATGGATGACATCTTGCGGATGTGTGCCTGAGACAGTTTTAGCTCCTCTCAGACAACCTGTCCATTTTCTTAGGTGGGTAGGACATTTGCTTCATTCATCAGCACCCTTGAGGCCATTTGCGGTGCTCACAACATACACATGAATGGAAACCTCAGATCCCAGACAAATGGGTAGAACATTGTGAGCTAAACTGGATGTCCTTGAAGACTCAATAAGTTCATGACTGTCAGTGATCATGAATAAACTTAAAAAAGGATTGAGAAGATGCGATCTGTTTTGGGCGCTTTGTTCAAACTCCATGCAATCTTTTAAAGGCTTCTGCAAAGTCATACTTCACCAGGGCTGATCTTCACTCTACTTCCAGCACCAGCTTCCTCTGCTTCATCACAAGGAAGGTCAACAGGCCTCATGTTTGATGGTAACCCCTTGGGCTGGTCTTTTCTTGGGAGCTGGTGGGGCACCCTGGCATTGAAATGACATTACTGGTATGTTTCCATTTCCTGTACTCCAAGATGACATCAGAAAAAAGGGTGATTTTTTCAAAGATATTTGCCTGACCAGGGAGTCAAATTTCCAGTTTCAAAAGTGGCTTGGACACTGAGGAACTTGCATATGGCTAGGGAGTGCAGTGAAGCCTCATGCAGAGCCATGTCCTTAAGCTCCCCTCGAGCAGGTTGGGATATGCAAATAGCCCAGCACACTCCCACATGGAGATGTTAGAACAGCTCCTAAAAACTAAATGCGGTGTAGCACAGAAAACAAAGCTGGTTATGAGCAGTGAGGGTGCACCTGCTTTGCTTACTGCAGACTTACCAAAACTGCAGTGAAGACCAGCAAGAAATCAAGTGCCAAAGCCACTTCAATCATGCAGGCCCTTTCAGAGCTTTCTTCTGTGAGAGGGATAGCCAGTGAAATGTCCCCTGGACATGGGCCACTCTGCCTTTGAGAACTGGGAAATTCATTCTTTAGAGGAAAGATAGACGGGTTTGGAGCTCTGGAGGTGAAGAAGTGGAAAAGGACAGTAGATAGGATGGAGAGATCATGCAGCCTTTTATTAGCTATAGCTTCTGCTCCTTGGATCATGCTGGATTCAGAGGTGTATCTGTAGGTCCCCTGCAGGCATACAGCATTCATCCTGAGCTCAGGCTACCTCTGGAGTACCAGCAGGTTGTCCACAGGATGACCTCCTTTAGGAGCCTGTGACAGCGGTGTATCAGTGTGCCAGCAAATGCCTCAGGCTTTCCCCAAGGAGTGTTAGTACAGGTCTCCAGGCAGGGATTAGACCTCTGTGCACTGGGGGAATTGTACCAGTCATGACCATTGCCAGAGCTGAGAGATCTTCATGCTCTGGCCTGCCTTGTGCCCAGCCACCTGGTGCCTCCTCTAGTCCAGCCAGCTAGTCCTTCCCCAGATCTCAGCTGAATCTCATCTCTCCTATTTGGAGAGGAGTCCTCCAGCTCTGAGAAGTCTGTATCCTTGCAAGCTGAACAGATGGGTTTGTGTACCCTTGGTCTGTACAGGTGACGTGTGCTGAGAGCCCCTAGCACTCCCTCACACATTGTGATTCCTACCTGTTAGCCCAGACTGCTGTATGTCCACGATGAGGGAGAACAATTAACAAAGTTTTCTGTACATAATCAGTGGGGAAGACTTCTCTGATTTCTACCTCTCTTCCACAAGGGAACTACATAGTTGCTGGAAAACCCTGCCTGTGTTCCCTTAAGTAGAGAGAAGCAGGAATTCAGCTCTCTTGGCTTTTTTTTTACTGCCACTGAAGTTGCATATCCATAATGTGCCATCTAAACATAAATCTGGCAAGAAGAACAAATGCTACTATAGCCCTTGAGCAACAGCACAGAACTAATCTGCCAACATGCTTTTGAACTACAAAGCTTTGATCATATCAAACGTCGCAGAGTTCAAAAACATCACTTCCTCCTCCCGTTTGCTGTGCCACAGACTGGGAGCAGGCATTAGTGTCCCTTTGGAAGACAGGATTGAGTCAGATCTGCACTGCCCATGCAGGGCTGGCAGTGAGCGCATGGGACCTGAACCAGGACCTGGACGTGGACCTGGACTTGCCTTGCTCCACCCAGCCGTATGTGCAGGTTGGGACCAGTCATCTGGCACAGTGCCGAGGCTGCTCTGGCTGTTTGCTTGTCCTTCACAGTGGACTGGCAGAGAGCTAAGCCATCGACCTCAAGTTCAGGCCTCTGGTCCATGTCCTTTCTGCTGAAGTGTCTTTTGGTCTCTTCTTTGTTGACCAGCTGGGACCTGCCAAACACTGAGGCCTGGGTGAGGGACAGGGACAGCGCGATCTTGTGGGTGGTAGCTGAGACCGAGGAAGGTCTGACATGTACAAGATACAGAGCCTGCAGCACAGCTTGCTCCAGGAAGTAGGACAACATGTTAAAACTCTAGCTGTTACGATAAAACCCTGTTAAGCTCAGGGGAGGGAGAGGTTAGTCAGGGGGGAGGGAGTGAGTTGTGGGACAGGCAGGTAGAGCTGGGACATGAAGAAAGGTACGGGGCACTATCCAAGAAGGTCATGATAGAAGAAGTGAAGTAAGGGAGGGAGATCAGCACCAGGGGAAGAAGTGTTTGACCACCCACAGCTGAGCTCCTATCGCTTTCCAGTTTCACTCACAGCTGTGGCAGGTCAGGTCCATCTCATCATGGTGAATGGGATAGCCTGCAAGAGCCTCGCTGCTGGGCAGTGCATGAGACCTGTTCCAGCTCAGCTTTCTTCTCTGTCCCTTTCTCTCTGTCAACACAGAGATTCTTCACATGCTTTCTCTCTAACTGCAACATAGCCATTCTCCCTGGAACGTCCTGTGAGTACTTCCGGGGGTAATAACATGGAGATGCTTGCTGTACACAACGCTTGCTGTCACCTGAGCAGCTGCTCACCACTCTGTGGTGCTCCTTGCCGGTCTTGTCTAGATAGTGGCTCCAAGGAGAATCTCTGAAAGCAGCATCCAGCCCATCTCAATCTTCCTGCCAGCTGGTGCTTCTAGCAGGTGAGAAGGAAGGAGGCAGGCAGAGAAGGAAAGGAGGGGTTTAGCTGGCAGTTTGAAGACCCAGGCCTAAGATAAAGCTGCAATGCTAATGTTACAGGTGCCTGGTTAAAGCAAAGCAGAGAGTAAATATGCGTGTGAACCATTTATTTTTTCCATTCATCACAATGCACTTTTTATTTTTGACCTTAGCCTCAAGAACGGTGCCAGACATGTTCTGTGATTTCTCCCCTTTTCCCCTCCAGATGTCCAAATGGATTCTTCGGACAGAGATGTTTGGAGAAACTGCCTTTGCGATTGTACATGCCAGATCCTAAGCAAAGTATGTTTGAAGACAAAAAATGCACCACACTAAAAACCTCCTGGGCACAGCGGTGGATGTAGAATGGTCTAGTCAGGGATGGCTCTTGGTGTCAGCTTTGGGCTAGGGCTTAGGGATGCAGGTAAGGGTGCAGGCTGAAAGCAGACAGATAGGAGTTGTGAAAGGGATCAGGAGGGGCCTTGGTTCACTCTGTTTGGGTGTCATTTTGCTATCTTGTTTCTTTCTTTCTGGTTTTCTTTCTTTCGGTAGGTGTCCGATCGAATTCACAGGAGACCGGTGTCAGCATTTCGCAATGGTCAGCTTCTCCAGTATGTCTCTTTCTACTTCTCTCTCTCCCTGGTTATTGTAGCTCTGTGTCATGTCCTTAAAGCAGGTTCTTCTGTTCTCCAAGAGCCCTCTTCTGTCTTGTGCACTCCCAGCTCTGCTTGGCCTTAAGGGGAGCTGTGATCGTTGCCAAGAGGAGAATCAGGGCTCTTGCTGTGTCCCCATTTATTAGAGTGGGTTCTGCTTTCATTTCTGATTGAATTTAATGTTGCTTGCTCTTTTCATGCAAAATACAAATAAGGCACAAGGTTATGTGGTGTGCTGTGTGAGAACAGTCTGCAATAAGCTGTATTCACTAGCATTGCTGTCTCAACACGGACTATGTGGTGCACTGCAAGAGATCTGTATTTTTCCTATGACTCTTGCAAGTTGGTTGTTTGAGTTTCTCTGTACCAACCGAGGAAAACACAGCGAGGGCTGTACTGAAATTTCCCCTGCACTGAGGTTGTGGTTTTGTTTCCAGAAGCTAAACCAAGCATCAATTGCTGTTCAGGTGAGATTGTCAGAGGCTGGCCTGGAGCATGCCCAGAGGGCTGAGCAGGGCCCATAGTGCATGCCTGGAGCCCCAGAGGTCATGCTGGAGACTGCCATGGTCTCAGGGCTCCCCTACCTGCAGTGCCACACAGCATACAGACAAAATCTGCTGACTAGGCATCTCCGACTTTATCCATCCTGGACACAGAAATGTTCCCATCTCTCCTAGTGGGTCAGACAGCCTTGCTTATGGGGTTGTGTCTAACTACAGTGACTGATCCCTTGACCTCGTATGCAGTGGATGTAAGTACCCTACAACCCCTGCACTTAGTGCTTCCCAGTGTCTAGTTCTCAGTTCCCGTGTGCTCTAGATCTCCAGAGATGCCTCACTTATAGGCATCATTTGCTCATTTTGTTCAAGGCAGATAACTTTTGCCAGGTCCATATTCCGATAGTGTCCGAGCACCAGTGGGGATCCTTGTGTGGGTAAGGTCAGACCTGAAATGAGGTGCAGCACTGAGCCTGCGGTTACAGCACAGTGACTGTCTGTGTACACCCTGCCTCCATGCTGGCCATTTGGACCACCACAAATGGTGGTTTTAAAAAGATACTTTTTAAAAAGAGACGCAGAAGAGGCTTTAGTTAGTGGGAACCAGAGGTAAAAGGTCTCTCCACGATATCCCCTTGATTGCCAGTATCCCCTCCCTTACCTCTCCTTAAGAAATCCTGCAGTCCTTGTCCTGAACTGGCAATAGCAGGAGTCTCATTAGCATGTGCTAATAGCTGGCAAGGGCTTGCATCAGACTCTTCTACAGAGTATACAGACAAGATGCAAATGCGCTTTGACTAAAACATCCAAGTTCTTTTTAAAATGACTAAACAAAATGTTCTGTTTTGATCTTTAACCTGATACAAAAAGGTTTTCTTTCCACTTTGGATCCCACGGTGTCAGGGACCCCTGCTGCAGACAGCAGTGGGATGCTGAAGTTGATTTGTGGGGTGTCTCATGAGGTGTTGTCCAACATGCTCAGACACTATTGCTATCATGCTGCAAAACAAAAACGGGTGAAAATGAGTTTTATTTCAGAAAAGTGCTTTTTCTGAACAGTAATGGCAAGAGTAAACAGCAAGCATTTTTTTTCCCCAGGCTGCGGAATTTATGGGAATGAGATTTGTTTAAATTTTATTCATGTGATAGAGGAACAATGCCAGCTTTAAAACTGACACATGTACATTTCCTTATCTCAATTCTGGTCTAACCACAGGATAGTAAGGTAAAAACAGCTTAACAATCCTGGTTACCTGTCTGAACTTGGATAAAAATCATCTAAGATGATGATTCATATGTGTTTATAGCTGTTTTCACTTTCAGGTCACAGTTGGGTAATATATGTAACAGCTACACTGCAGCACAGAATGCACTGAACTTTCCATTCTTTCAAATAGGAAAGGCATTTCACTTGAGTCTGGATTGTGTGAATGCTTACTTTCTACTTTAAACAATAATTAGGGCACAGTAGAAGTTGCTGTTGCTCTATAATTCACTCTGTACTTCATCCCATATGGGTTCTGACAGGTCAAAAGCTGAAATACTGTAAATGAGTTTCAGTCATTTTCATTGGAAATAAAAGAGCTCTGACCTGATTCTTGTTTTGAGAACATTGCCAGCATGTGACAGAGTAAATAACGGCACCTACCCTTGTGTTGTATTGAATGTATTTGGGGTGTTTTAGGTTTTCCGGCCTAGATGTGAGGCTTCTGGTTCTTTAACGTAGATATTAAATATTACACCATGATTGTCACTAGGTATATCCCAGCTCTGAGGGAGAGCCTCTGCAAAGTAAACTAAATTTAAGACACTGTTCTGAAAGGATGTGGCAGATACTTTGCTGAATTTGGGCCAGAAGCAGAGATGGTTGCCTTCTTCCCAGCATCACGCCAGATGTTGTGTATTTTCCTTCCGGGAGCATCTTCCTATCTCGCCAGTTTGAACCCTTACTCAGGTTTTGCTCAGGAATAACTCCCCATGTTCTATAGGGATTCAGGCTCTCATTGTCCATTTGGCAGGTTGCTTTGGAGTTTTCTTTTTTTTCTGATTGTCAGAAATACCTGCTAGACTACTATAATTATGAAGATGAAAGATGTATTTAGATTGGTTTTCTCAAAAGTGACGTTCCTCCATGTCGCTGTTACAATCATATGACCAAGTGTCTACTGCCAGACATATTGTGGGTATATACCCCACTGCTTGAAAATATTAAAGATGGCACTTTTTTTTTCCTGTGTCATGCTCATACTGTTGCTATTTTCTAACAGATTGGTACAGAGGAACTCACTAGGAATTGTATTATTGGACTAGCGTGGAGACATCCCAGTCTGTCCTGACTCAGCCCTTATTTGGATGAATAGCATTTGCCTTTGGTAGGAATTTGCAACAGCAGAATTCAAGCAAGAATCTTAGTGGTTGGTTCCTATCTGCTTGCAAGGAGTTTACTTTTATTTTGCTTGCATTGTCATGCAAATGTAATGGGAACTGTGTAGAGATACTGGAGCAAAAAAGAGAAGCATGCTAGAGCAGCTACTTATCTGAGAAAATGGATGCATCGTGCAAACAGACAACATTGATCTGGCCTAGTAAGGTACCATGTCTGAGCAGAGCTGTGGTACCTAACTGTGTCAGCTCTCTCAGCCTGCCTTTGTACTAAGCCTGCATTAGTTTCAGCCTCCCTGATGATCTGTTTTCCAGCAAGACTCATACCCTAAGGACATCTAAGTCGATACATTTATTTTGCACAGCAGTGGCTAAATATGCATAGGCCGTTGGTTACCATCAGCCAGAGGATGGGCAGTAACCTGCTAAGCTGCAGCAGCACAGATACAGGCTTTTGAGACATTGACACATAGTAATCACACATCCAGTAAGTATGGGCAAAGTCTTATGGGGAAAGTCAAAATCTTTATCCTGTTTATCATAGGTCAGTTTTACAACTTTATGACAAATCGTTTTGTCACATTGATAAAAACAGAAAACCCACCAGAAGAAACAAGGAAGGAGAGATGTCAGAGAAAAGAATTGCACATTCACTGAGATTAAAAAACGTAAAAGGTACATAGCTGAGAAGAAAAAAAGAAAATGCCTTGATGCTTCCTGAAGTCTGGTTAGATTCCTTATGTCTATATGAAATTCCACTGATCTCACTGGATCTATCTGCACACTCCTCCATCCCCACATAAGGAATTGGCTGACAGGACAGGGTTGGGAAAAAAAAAAAGCTTTAAGTAACCTGTAGGAGGAAAGCCTTATAGAGGCTATAAAATATAACTGAGGGACATTAAAGAAACGTTTAAAGCAATTTTAATTTAGAATGAAGGAGAATTAATGGCATTGAACAAAATGGACAGTGGCTGTATGCAATTACTGCATAAAACAGAGGAATGCCCTGGTAGACGAGAACACAGAGAATTATTACCAGGTGCTGTGATTCATTAAATCATCTTAGTAAAATATTTTTCACATAAAACTCTACATATTTCTGTGTCTCCCCACAATTATAGTGGCAGATATAATTAATATATATACTGCATTGTACATATGGTGTATATGTACATATAGTGATGTGATGGTAAAGTCATATCATATGCTAGTTTCAGGAGTTAGATCTTGCACTTGTGATGTATCTCTAATGAAACCAGAGGGATGGGAGCCTGTAACTCCAAAACATGACATAAAACAGAAATCCTCGCTGACCTTGGCCAATGGGAGTGCAACATGCAGGCAAGGAGTAACCATCCATACTGGAAGCCTGGGTTCACAACATGAACTCTTCTTCTGACCCTCTGTTCTCCCTGCCCCCCTCTTTGCAACAATAGTGCAGCCAGACCCTCATTATCTTTTCAGAGAGTGACTTTTAGACATTTTTGCTAGAGGTTTGAATCCAAATTTGTGCTCCAGGCTACCTTCATAGTCACTACAGAGGGTTTGGCACCCAAGCATGAGGATTTAGCTAATCTAACACCAGTGCTGGCATCAGGATAACATGTCTCATCCTTCAGAGGTGCTGAGGGTGATGAGCACAAACTCATTAGTTTAGCTGTCAGATGTCTCTCCCAGAGCCTTGGTACAGTATGTGCAGAGTCCACAGATTACATGTGCCTCTGTTTGGCTGTCCTTGCACTAGTGAGAACTGAAGTTTAATACATCACACTGTTGAACCACAGCTTGAGTGAATCCATAGCATTAGTACCTAGCGACTGTTTTGCAAGCTGAGTGGTTGCAAAATCTACTCTAAAATTAACAGCTCTGAACTTGGGACCAAAATTCTGCTTTCAGATGTGATTGTCCAGCTTCTGCTGACACCAGAGCAATGTCCGAAGCCAGTGGGCATTCAGTGCAAGGGGATTCTCCTTGGACAGTAGCTGGGTTTGCATGAAGCCCCGATTTCCCTGCATTGGAACACCCATAAAAATGGCTCTGAAGTCTACTGCAGTACATAAATATGCTGTTCTCTGGCCTCACTTTTAATTCAGAGGACCTTAGGACTGCCTCAGACAGTAGCAAAATGCTGCCTGTGGAACCAGCCCAATTTTTTAAGCAACTAGGAGCATATCTTTTTCCATTTCTTTCTTGTTGGTGCTCCTCGGCATGCAGCTTCCCTCAAAAACAATCTTGAGCAATTTTTGAGAGTCCTCACACTTGCAGTACACTTGCTTAATAAAACCTTTTGATCTGCTTAGATACTCCCTTTTTCAGTTTTTCTTCCTTTGTAGTCTCACCTCCCAGAGAACCTCCTGGGGTTGTGATCTTTGCCTTTGCAGTCAGATCTTCATCTCTGCTTGCACATGTGGGTGAAAAGTTCAGCAATATCACCAAAAAAAAGGTCAGGAAGTCTTTCTAATATGAACCTCCTGAGCCCAGCTTCACAGGCACAACTGTGTCCTGCAGCTCTTTCCAGAAGTGGTAGCTTGCCCGAAATCATTCTTTCTTTTAAGAAACGTGCTTTTTTTTTTTTTTTTTTTTTTTTTTTNTAAAGCTGTGCTGGCACCAGAATTTCATAGCTGCCTGTTATACATCAGACCAAGACCTAGCCTGACTCTATTTTCTCTCTTCTACAAGAAGCTTTTCAGGTCTTTGTGAAACCCTGCTGGAAGTTTACTAGTAAATTGCCAGGCTTTGGGCTGGCTGATTGTAAAGGTTTTGTAAAACACATTGGCAGCTATTTCATTCCTGAAGGACCTGAGACACTGGAAGTTAAACACCATCATCTCCAACAGGAACATTTACACCTTTCCTATGTCTGCACATTTGGATTCTTTCAACCTGAGATTTATGGAAAATTTTAGAAATTTGGGATGCAGTTCAACATCTGTGACAATCTCTTGTCTGTGGAATCTGAAATTACGTCTTAATGTTGCTATTTATTCATCTCCCAAAATCATTGTCACTGATCTAGAGGAAAAATGTCATCCCATTCATCTTCTAGTTTAGTGAAATGTTTTCATTTTGTATTTCTATTACTATTTTCTATTACTTTTCTAATTAAAACTGAAGTCTGTAGTCTGCCAGTATACATCCTAGAATAGAGCAAGCATTCGTAACTGATGTAATCTAGCATGTTTTCCATTTTTCCCCATATTTCATTCTTGGTTTCTTTAGAAATTTAATTTTAATTCATGGTTGGAGTCTTCCCACTAGTCTGCTCTGGAAGTGAAGAACAGCATTTTCTGCTGTCCACTGAGAGAACAGGCTTCCTAAGAGGAGAAAGACAGCTACACTTGTTGCATGGTACTCAGTGTAGTCATCTGGAAATATGGAAGAAAAGAGCTTGATCTGAGAAATTGGTGTCTTGCAGTAACAGAATATCTTGTCCTTTCTTCTTGCAGTGACCGCTGATATGAAGGTGTATCCTGAGTTCCCAGCTTTATATGTCTACCAGGGCTCCCTAGCTGTTGCCATGAAAAGCTTAGTGTGGTTGGTCTGGTTCCTGATCAGTCTGCTGTGTGGCAGGACATTTCCCTTGCACAGGCATTACAGATTCCTTCCAAGAATAGATGACAAAAATGGGCATTTCTGAGATGAGAACCACCATATGTTCTTAACCATCCACTGCACTGCACAGGGTGTGATCTATTTAATGATCTCAGCAGCTTGATTTCTGTTCTATCATAAAACATTTCCTGTAGTTCAGATGTCTGCGTCTTCCCATCAATCATTCTTTTCTAAGGAAGTTACTTTCATAGAGCACTTCCAGCCAGAAAACCATAAACTGTTACTACTTGGTGTGTCTGTATCAGGCTGTCTCATCCCCATTGTCCAGTCTGAACATTTCTCAGATTTGGGTGTTTGCCGTGAAGCACAAGCTACAGCAGCTGGGCTGGAAACAGAATCACATGGTCGTATAACAGCACACAAACTGCCTCCAAAGCTGCCAACTAACCAGGTGTTGAAGCAGAGCAGTGGAGGTCTATTGGGTGAGAAGCTTCTTACTTTTCTTAGGTACAGTCCAATTCACGCTGAAGTCACCAGGATGCAGCTGGAGGAGTGTTGGTGATCACACAGACGTATAAAAGTGATCCTTTTGACAGTAGTGGTTTGGATGCTTGCTCCTCACATTGCCTCCTCACATAGAGGTGAAATGTCCCTGTGAGTAGATGGATGAATGTACCACTTTAGGCTCTTCTGGGACTAATGGAAGGTCTAGATCTGAATTTCAGCTTCTCTGTTCTTTTCATTCATTCAATAGTAATTTCCTACCTGCTGATTGCAATATGGGAATGATAAATGGAAGAATATATATTTTTTTTAACCTACCTTTCTGTTTCCTGCTCAACCTCTTACTCATCTGAGCCCTAAAACAATATTTAGCAGCATTTTAAATTCCACAACCATTCTGCAGCTTCCCTTTAATAACACAATAGCTGCTGACCGCTTAATTACAGTGTAATGACTACTCTGTGGTGTGGCTGGGTAATTACAGGACATTTGTGGTTTATCATAACAGGGTTATTCCTCTCTCCTGGACTACAGTGCAGGTTACCCTTGGTGACCTCCTAAAGTTAAGTACTTGCTAATCCACAGAAGCTTGCCAGTACACTGTTGTTACATATCTGGACCCCTGAGGCCTACTCAGTTATTTTTATTCATACAGTACTGGACAAGCTAAAGTCCTGTGCAGTTTATGGAAAGCTCACAGACTACTCAGAGAGCCCATACAATGCCCAGCCCTCAACTCACATGCAGTGTCCTTTGTCCCCAGCGTCATGGGACATTGCTCCCTTATGTCCCCTGGAGGAGCCTAGGCCAGGGTGCAGCAAGTGTTGCTCTTGTCAGTACAATTTATTATCAATAGTCTGTCTTTCTGGTCCTCAGATGTTACTTCTCCACTTTGTTTCATGCCCTGGAACATGCTGTGTGACTCAGATAGCCTTCTATGGGACCCAAGCATGTTTTGGGAGGCATAATGTATGCGATAGCTAAATGTCTTAGGTAACCTGAGTCCATGTAAGCACAGGCACTGTTTTCACAGCCATTTGCTAAGCTCTTTATCCTTCTTAATCATCCTATAAATCTACAATTCAGTGAGACCCATCTTATCTTGAATTGTTATTTCTGTAAAGATATTTTAGTTTAAGTGGTTTTGTCTGTTCATCTTTTAAAGGAGGTGAAACACACCGTAGAACATAGCATAGTCACAAAGTCACGATGCATCAAGTAAGTGTAGGTCTTCTGTCCAACTACGAGAAAAAATCCACCACAAAATTTGTGACTTAACAGTAGGCAGTGGGTCCACAGAATACTTTCCCTGCTTGTAGCACCTAAATCGAACTGGGTTTTGCTTTCAGTCCACTTCAGCTGAATTTCATCCCCTGTGTGAATCCTGTGCAAGGTCCATGCATCACCTGACTCTTCAGCAAGCCCTACTTTGAATACCTGAGTGGCACCTGCCTGGGTGATGGGATCCAGCCTGAATCCCACACGGATGTGTTGCAGCTGAGACGAAGAGCATGAAAATGAAACATTTTTGTCATCTCTCATACATTTTCCCTTCTTCAGCTCTCCCATGTTTGCTGCCTTTCTCTGTTGGACAGCCTTCTCGTATATGTACAGTAGTTTGGTGTTTGAACATTTCCAAACTACTAGTCCAGTCTCCTTTGGGATCAACACAGAAAAGCCCAGTTTAGCTTTTATGTACAAGTAATAACATAAATACTGCAAAGTAATGCATTTAAGAGGCCAGTAGATACTGTTTCCTTAACACTGACAGCTGCTTGAGGAAGCTATCTTAAGCTTCTGGGTTCTATCTTAAGTCCAACATTTCCAGAAAGGTTTAGCAGTTACAGCTGGAACAAGATTTTCCAAAAAACTTGTCACCAGTTCAGATACTTTGGGAAATCTCACTGCAGTTTGGGGTGCTCAGTCCTAGCTCCTTGCCATGACCAAGGAGTGTGTTTGGAGTTCAGACAAAAGGTCAATGATATGAGAAAAATAATATGCCCATTTCCTCAGCCTAGAGCTATCATCTCAGTGCTATCTCACTGTAATTTATATGTGTGCTAGCCTCTGGCTATGTTGATTCCAATAGATTTTGTCCTGAGGGACTTGGAAAGTCCTGGCATATATTAGTTTGTCTGTACAGGTGGGATTCATCCATTTCATTTTAGCTGTCCCAAAGGCTCTCTCTGCCACAAGCCTGGAATGCAATACACTTCCCTAGTGCAGCGACCTATATTAGCATGGAGTGACTTACCTTCTGGAGGAGCTTGGTAGACTAACCTAGACCTCATGCTTCCCCATGTACAGTTAATGTCTGCAGAAGGGACTGTTACCTGACAGTTTCTGGGCATCCCCAGCAGCCAAATGTGACAGACAGCCACTCTATAGCTGACAGGGTGCATGAGGTGCAGGTTAATCATATTGTTGCAGGACACAGTGCAGGTGCTGCACATCATGCTGAGCACCTTCTCCACCTAGCAGCAAACATGACTCAAAGCTTTTAAAGCTGTATTACTTCTCCTGATCAACCTCTTAAAAAAAAAAAATAAATAAAAAACAAAAAAAAACAAAAACAAACAAACAAACAAACAANGCCATCAGAAATATTTTTTTGCTCCAGACCAAAATAAATTGTTGTCTCTAGGAGAAATGTTGTTTTCTCAAACATGTTTGTTACCAGGTGGTATATTGTTAATATATAATAGGCATACACAGTGTGGTATGCCATGTTCATGAAGATGATACCCCTCTGCTGAGTGCAGAAAGATTACATTTTGAAGCAATATTTTTTTTCCTGGAGCTGGGGTCATATTGTTAGCCTACGTATTGTAACATGTTAAATAATTTTGAACAGTCTCTTCTTTACAGAAGAGGCAAACCTTCCAAAACCCAGAGTACTCTTGAAGTGTTTCCTCCTTCTTTGTCCCAGCACGGAAGGCAACACCTGGTTGATGCACAGGCTGGGAGGAGCTCCTGAACAGGGAAAGGAGAAAGTGGATCCCTTTTGGATATATCCAGTTATGGGTGATACAGAAGCAATGCCTGTAGCTACAACTCGCTGACACATCACCTTGCTTGCTTATTGTGCTGGAACCATTTTTCTGCATACCATCAAACAACTGTTTTGCTATTATGGTCATTAGTGATAACAGAAAAGCAGCTTAGGAAGAAAATGATATGATGGAAATTTCAGTAGATCCCAATATGGCTCCAATAATTCCTTTGCCTTTTGAAGCAAGTTGACTTGTCATCCAAGGAAATTTTCTGGTGGAAGTCTTAGAGCACAGCCTTGTCAATTTGCATACCAGAAGAGAGGCTGAGTTTTTAAAATTCCACTGTGCATCTGAACTGTGGAGTCAAAGTGACGTTGAGGGGGGAAGAGTCAGTAGATGGGAGTTTGAGAAAGCTTGAAGTGGTGATAAAGTGTTGAGTAGCTATGGACTTCAGATGCAGGAGCACAGGCTAGGGTAAGGCTTCCTGTATCTGCAAAGCTACTGGTAGGTTTGCAGGCAGAGGCAGGCACATGCATTCTAGCTGCAGCATAGTCACATGTTTCCTCTGCTGATTAGGAAACTTGTAGCTAAGATCCAACAAACCATCTGGCTTTATCTGCTCCAGGAGGCCGGGGAGCCAAGAGAACCTGCAGTTCTGAGGTGAGGGGGGACAACGGGAAGGCTAAATTTCTTCAGGCCCTGCCTACCACCTCTGTTTGCACAGACATTTCTGAGTTTGAAAAAAACATGAGAATGTTCTAAATTGCATCCATTTGTAGCTGTAGATGTTACAACAAATCCTAGAACAGGGAGCAAATGTGGCAGTATAGATCAATAGATCAAATGTGGCATCAAATAGATCAATAGTGTAGATATATGGATGAAATTTAATGTCTCTTTCTACATACATTTGTCACAGTGTCAGGTGAAACAGCTTGCATACTGATAGCATGCTTTAGGAAAAGGTCATGATTTGATGTGGTAACCAGGTTTAGGACAAATGTAATGTGTCCAGTTCCCTGCTGCCCACTACATTGTGTCCATATTCCTGGAACTTGTACAAAATCACTCTAAAATGCATGGTAGAGTTTGCCATTCCTTTTGCACAAATGTGAGATGTGAAGCAGAGAGCAGCCAGGTTTTGTGGCCTTTAAATTATATTAAAAAAAAAAAAAATCAGTTCCCTTCAAAAGAACCAAACATTAGCACTGATTTGAAGAGAAGAACCTGCTTTAGTTGGAAGGTGTTTACATGTTCGATAATGATTAGTGCTAATTTCCCCTACACACACCCAGATTTTGAGCAAAAGAAAACTAATATTTCTGTGCAGCAAAAAGCAGTTCTTATGGAAAACGTAGCAAATCAATTTGGACATCTCCAAGCTGAAAATAATCTTGTCTATATGATGACTTGGAACAGTTGAGCTCATTTTTGTGTACAATGATAAGAATGGAGAGCTTTAATATTTACATAGGAAAAACTGTCTTTAGGTGAGGCTAGTACCAGGAAAATTACTGAAATTCAGGAATGAAAAGGACTTTTTCAGCAAAAAAAAAATGTTGCCTGTTTTGGACAACTGCATTGTTGATTCATTAGGTAAACTCTACTTTGCTTAGAACTATCTCTGCAAGATGAGCTGCAATCTTTTTTGTCACGAATTTGATCTGAAAGCAGATGCTCCAATTTGTGTTTTTGTTGTTGTTGTTGTTTTTGTTTTTGTTTTTTGGCATGCTTGTTTCTAAAAATGCAGAACCACAGCAGAAGTGAAATTTGGAAGATCACAAGCTTGAGGGAAACTTCCAGTGCAATTTGCACTTTTAGATCTGCAAGGGATTCATTACCTTTGCCCAGGCATCTAATCACTTGCAGTATCAGTGGTACAACTGCAAATCTGTACTGCTAAGAACAGTACTCTCACAATTTACAAGCCACCAGGAGATTTACAGGCAATGCTGCCAGAGGACATTGTGCATCCAAGACCGGACTTGAGGTCATGGGCAGAACTGCGCTTGCAGGCCTGAGGGCCCTGTGCAAGTGCCTGCACATCTGTCTACCAAGCACGCTTCCTTGGTGCGCAGGCCCCCAGGCAAAGGGGCATGTGAAACTGTGCAGGGCACATTTCTGCCTGTAGAAAGCGAATGAATGGTTTTACCAGGTTCATGCAGTCACTATGTGTTTTGGCCTGTCTGGAGTCAGGAGTTGTTTCAGAACAAGTGTACCTGTTTTTTTTTTTTTTTTCTGCCTAAACTGTAAATTCCATATCAGGTACTAACAAACATGGCTCATCTCAGAAGAATTCATAATTAACTAAAAGAATTCATAATTAACTTCCACTGCTATTTGTTTGCGTCTTTCCTTACATAAGGTATAAGCTCTGGTGGGAATTTAAAATGCTCTGAAGCATACACTGTGTTCTGTGTAACCACTGCTGAGCCTACAGAAAAGCTAACCTGCTGTAACTGCACAGTGTGTGTGTTTGTATATTAGAGATCTCTGACAGACCTGTTTTTCTTTTTCTCTTTCTCTTCCTTGTCTTCTTTCTGCATTGGCAGAGCATCTTGGATTTGAATTAAAGGGTATGGAACAACCATTCATTTATTAATCAGAAGCCATTAAGAGCTGCCCACATTATATTTATGCCTTTAATGGGATGATTAAAAAATCAGCTGTTCTGTTCTTTTCCCTGGCGCCAAGATAGATGTTTGGATTAAAAAACAAAACAAAGTAAAACACAAGTCTAAATGGAAAACTATAAAAATGCATGTGTATTTTTAGCAGCACTTTTTTCTTTGTTTGAAGCAGCAGCCTGGTGTGTGTGGTGTGACTGGGATGTTACAATTGCCACACGTCTCCTTGTTCAACATGCTTTGGTGTATTTAACGAAAGGCAGAAGTTTGTGACAATCCTAAAGGTTGCCAGCAGGCACCACTTGGGAATGGACAGGTGTTCCAGGAATGGGAAGGCGAGTTTTAGGAAGAGTTGTTCCATTAATCCTCCCAAAGGCTGTCTGCTTCTTTCTGTGCTTGACTGGGAGGAAATTGTCCCATGGAAGGGTGACATGAGCTGAGTTAGTCTAGAAGACAGTGAGCCTGGGGAAGTCAGCAGTCTCCCATGAGAGGAGAGGGTGTAATGCTGAGCTTCATGGTGGCAAGCTGAAGTGTGGAAAAACACTGCAGTAATTTACGAGCTCTTAAAAATATCCCCTTTGGGCAACTGCCTGCTCCTGCCTGGTTGCTCATAATCACAGTATTTTTCCTTCTTTCTCCTTAGTCTGTTTTCAGAAATGTATCAAATATCTCTAGAGTAAGCACCTAAGCACCTGGGAAATAAAATCCTTGGGGCTAGGTTTCCCTTGAATGTACAGGCCGAGTACAGGAGGGGTTGGTCAGATGAGAACAGAGAGATTTGTGTTTATCACTTAACTTAAAAACATTGGCCCAGCAATGTCATCCAGAGCAGATCTTCACATGAAGATACTTCAATTCAATTTGCTAGAGGTATGGAGACACCAATCTTTCATTTCTAGATGTTAAATTGTCTTCTTGGGTCCCTGAGGTGGAGGGACATGCACTAACTGAATCTGGAGAAATTTGTCTCTGCTGGCATGCCTTACCCACCGGGCTTGGTATGTATCCCCAGCAGCTTGTTCCTGCTGCAGAAAATGAGTTCCTTTCATGGTCAGGTGTTCCAGAGAAAGTGGTGCTGCTAATACTAATACACTTAAATAAACTTTAAAATTAAGGATTTTTGACATCCCTTTTTTGTTGACTTTTGTCCTTTTCCTCATCCATTCTCAATGTCATCACAGAACCACACACATCTTGTTCCCAGTCTGCAGTCGTCTCTTCTCTGTCATTTGTCTTTCATTTTCATGTGTTGCTGTGACACCCATGGCTGGACTGTGATTCTGTTGGCATTATGTGGCACAACACGTTTTGTTCATGGTGTTTGCTGCTGTGGAGTGACAATGCTGCTGATGAAGATGTGGTGTTTGTAGAGCATACAGACACAAATGGATAAGTCTTGCTCCAGGATCTTACCTTCTCAAACACAGAATTATAGAATGCTTCTCCTGTTTTCTTTCTGTTTCTGGAGAGATGATTTTATGCAACATGAAGATACTGGGTTACCAAGCATCAACTTTAATGAGATGTTAGGAGCCAAGCTAAATTACTACAAGCAGGTCATTTAATTTTTAGTTTTGCAGTAGTGACGCACAGCCTCAGACTTAACTGTTTCACATAGCAGAGCTGTCAGCTCAAGACTGAGCACCTGATTCTGCATTTCTGATTAACTGAACCATTCCCTCTATAATTCAGGTGGAAGTTCAGGGGAGCCAGACATGCCAGAGACAGAGTTCCATACTTATGTGATCACCTGAACAGAGGCTGAGATTTGAGCCTTGGGTGAAAAATTTTGTCATGTAGCTAATGGGGTAAAAAAACTTCATGATTTTGATGGCTTTGGTCTCTTTCTCCCTCTCCCTTCCATGATTCAAAGGGAAGTATTTAGACTTGAGAAAAAAAAAAAAAAAAGTCTTTGTAGCAAAAAATATAGCTTGTGAAGAATCTTTGAAAACAATTGGCTTCATGGATAGGTCTATGGTGAAAAATGGCCTCCTTCCCACCCTGTTTTTGGTAAACCATGAAGAAATACAGCTGGGTAGTAGCAAAATTCTTGCCCAGTGCCATCTGTAACTAGGACATGGACATGAACCTAGCTGATTCTGATAAAATCTCTGAATTTCCTGATGGAAGGAGATTGCTGTACAGCTGGAATCTAGATCCCAAAGCTGTGCAAAAGCAAGAAAACTTGTCTGCCATGGTTGCTGATGCCTGGAATAGGGCATCTGTGCAAGGGAAATATGTAGCTGAAGCAAATGCTTCACCCCAGATTGAGTTCCTTCCCCTAACCAGCTTCTGCTTGGTTGCCTGTATGAACAGGTCCCAGGCCATACAGGCTCTGGATCCGAAGAGGTGCAGCTGACTGTTAAAACTGCTACAGCTCAATAACTTTCATCCAAAGTGAGGCACATGACCTGTTCCTGGCTCACACCAGTCGTGTATCTGGAAGGAGTCTGGAAGGATCTCAGCTGCCCACCTCTCTTATGCGTGGTGGGACATTGCCTTCTCGGCAACTCCTCCAGCGCTCTGAGAACCTCTTGAAGCCAAACGCCAAGGCACAAACAAAATGGATGGAAATTTAGTTCTTTAAACTGTAGCTTTGCAACAGAGGCATGAAGCAAGCACTACTGATGATGTTTTACATCTTCATGTCAGGATGGTCATTCACCGCCTCTGGTTTAGCAATTCTTTCTTCATTCCCATTTTAAGAGCTAGACAGAGAGAAACATTTTTCCCAGCACATTTTTTCTTCAAAAAAAAAAAAGCATTTTTCTTTCTAAAATGATAAGCTGAGATTGGTCTAAATATGCAGTTATCTAGAATGTTTTGTTACTTCCAACCTTGGTTTTTTTTTTTGTTGGAGTCTAGTCCTGGAAGTTGATGCTGGTACCTAAAACCAGACCCATTTCTCTTCTGGTTTTGTATCTCATTGGTTTGGTAGCACCGGGAATATCATATAGTCTATTGAAAGTATTTAATGTGGCCTGGTGAAACGCACTGAGCACAGCAACCATGGCATGAGGTTTATTGCCTGATCTACATGAAAAAATATTTCAGTGAATATTAAAGAAGACACAAAGCTCGATGAGTTTACAATTAACACATAGTATGGGGGCCTGAAATACAAGGCTCATGGCAGCTGTGGACTGAATCCTTCTCTCAGTCATTCAGTTGGAGAACCAAATTGCCTTTGCTGATCTCAGTGGAGGTAGCTGGATGTTGCTGAGAAGAACATCTACTCTGGTATAACTACAGAGGAAGAGGGGTCCTTGCTATGTAGTTGCTACCTAGGTGTAGTTCAGTAACACTGTAGGTGACATCCTGCCATTTCCTTGGAGCTTTGATTAATTTGAATGAATTATCTGACTTCCAGCATGGTCTGGGTTTTGATGCAAGTGACTGACTTTTCTGGTTTGAAAGGTAGTCCATTCCAAATGGTGATATGTGGGAGAAGCAGCAGCATGCTGCTTGAATTTTGTGTGTGGATCTGAGTTGCCTGGTGCAATGGAATTAGTCACTTCTTAGGGTTTCATTAAAAATCCATAACTATAATTGATTACTGTATTTTAATTACTCCACTCCCTTTTCTTTGTCTAATGCGCTATCACTTTTCCATCCTCATTCTGCTTTTTGACTGTTTTGGGATGTCCCTTCCAGCACCTACATGCTTTGGGGCCTGTTGCTCGGTGGTTTCTAGTGCACTGCCAAGCTCCAGGGCATGCAGCCGCTGCAAGGAAAAGGCATTCTGAGTCCGTCAGAGCAGAGGGCCTGTGATGAGAGCATCACAGGGCTGTGCGTGTATGTGGTGAATGGGGGTTGCTCAGAGTCTTCCTTGTTAGACTACTAAGTTGCCAAGAAGGGGGGATCTGCTGGAAGGGAAAGTAGACTTATGGGGCTTTTTGAGATTAGTCACTGAGTTATTCTGTGGGAAAAGAAGAGAAAACAAGAAGCATGCTTGAGTGCAGAAGGGGTGAGCTACTGAGCAAGAGAGGGCGAAGATACAAAGATACAAAAGGATTGAAGATCTCTTGAGGGGTGAATGAGGTTGGGCCAGCTGGTCTTAGGTTTGGGCAGCTATCAGAGATGGGCAGTGAATTGGTAGGAGGTCTGAATGAGCCCTGCTCTCCGTCTTACCCTCACACAGTGCTGGTTCCTGTGCAGCCAGACGTATAGTTGGTGCTGGAGCCTGTTTATAACTGGTTACTTTCTCTCCATTTGCAGAAGCAGAAGAGCTCTACCAGAAGAGAGTTTTAACCATCACAGGAATCTGTGTTGCCTTGCTTGTGGTGGGCATCGTCTGTGTGGTAGCTTACTGTAAAACCAAGTAAGTATGTGTGGTTAACAGACAGTAACTGGTGAGAGGTTACTGAGTGTTAGTGTTCGTGCTTCGTGCTTCCATGCCGTTCACCCAAATGCTATTTTTAAGGAGATGCTGTGCTGTGGTATTCCCAGCGAGGTCCATGAAGAAGGCTGATAAAGCCATTTATCATTCTGTACCTGAGCAGGAAGTTTTCCTGGGACCCTTTCCTTATCCCCTGAATCAGCATCACATTGTGGAGCCAGGTGATAGTGTGTGACTGGGGCAAGTTGTTCCCTGAGCCAACAGCTTATCACCTGACAGCTGAAGCACACAGGGCTGTGGCCCAGCAGCTGTGGGCTCAGTTATTTACATTTCAGGAACTTTCAAAGCAACAATGATTGAGCAAGAGGCTTGAGGACCTCTTTCATGGTCAGCCTTCCCTGCTTGGACAGCACCTTTTTCCCTACCTGCACCTCACCTGGCTTTGGGGTGCCTTTCTATTCCCCCAGGACAAAGAGAGACTTGTGAAGTGGATGTCCTCCCAAGGACATGGGGAGGCTTTCCCACATTGTACTTAATGCAGGACAGTTCAAGTGCCTGGCCACCAAGGCCAAGCCAGGACTGGCTTCCCTTTCCCTTCTCCCCACTTTTCTCCTCTGCTCCCAGCTCCGTGCTTCCCCTGCCTCTGCTGCATTGTGCTGGGCCTTGTCTTGCAACAGGGGACTGTGGACTCAGCTTCGCAAATCATCTATAGCAGCAAATGTTCACATTTCTTTAGAAAAGCAGCTAAGGTGGCTAATGTTGAATGTCTTGCTTGCTCCTGTTTGCAGCTTTCCACAAACACCATTGAAATATGAAGTATGTCTGAGAGATGAATGGAAACCTGGGTGTTGCCTCCTTTATCATCTGCTTCCTCCAGAGTAACCTGGAGGCAGAGGACCCCATGAGTTATATCCACCTAATAGATTTTTTCCTTTCTTTTTTAAAGGAAGCAAAGAAAACAGATGCATAATCATTTACGACAGAATATGTGCCCTGCCCATCAGAACAGGAGCCTGGCAAATGGGCCAAGCCATCCGCGTTTGGATCCTGAGGAACTCCAAATGGCTGATGTAAGACTTTTTGTTTCATTCTCCCTCTATGTAACTGAGTGGCCATTTTCTGTCAAGGATTCGATGTGAATTTGTATGCTTACATACCTGTGTGCATGTGCATGAGGAGCAAAGTACTAAGAAACTTGAATGAGAAGATGAGGTTCTGCATAGAAACATTTCCCAAAACAAAATCTGGAGGGAAATGTCATTTTACTTTGAAGCACCAAGGATGAGATTAGGGCACTCAGGACAGGCTTGTTTTGGTGAATCAAGTGTGATCCTGTTTTCGTCTCTGTGAGATGTTCATGATGTTTCATGTTTATTAAGCTATTCCATTGAGCCTTATTTTGTGGCACGACAAATGGAAACAGCACAGTGGGGGCTGGAGTGACTGCGGTGACTCTGTTGCACATCATGGGGATCTGGTCAGCACCACATTTGTCCACCTGCCCACACCAGTTGCTTCCTGTGCAAGGTGGGACAACCCGGGGGGTGGGGAGGTGGTGGTGCCAGTGTCACTCTAGTAAGAACCATCTGAGAATTTAGGACAAGATCCAGAAAAGCAGCTCGGCTAGTCTTCTAACATCAGTCATGGGAGAATCCCATTGAGCTCTATGTTCTCATTGTCAACATGCTTAAGTGCCTTGCTGGACCAAGCCATTGAAAGGGATCAGAAGAAGGGAGAGGGGAGGCAGACCCAAAGCAAAAGTACTCCCCTGGGGCAGAGGGTTTGCAGTTTCCCAACATCTGAACATTTGCCTTGGAAATTTCCTTTTGCCTTGCCTTAGCCTCTTCTGTGTGCAAAGGTTTGTGTGTCATGCACAGGGGCACTGATCCCTGATGGAAATCCTAGAATCATAGAATGGTTTGGGTTGGAAGGGACATTAAAGACCATCTAGTTCCAACCCCTCTGCCATGGGCAGGGGCATCCTCCACTAGATCAGGCTGCCCTAAGCCCCATCCAACCTGGCCTTGAACAATGCCAGGGATGGGGCATCCACAGCTTTTCTGGGCAACCTGTTCCAGTGTCTCATTGCCCTCATAAAGAAGAATTTCTTTCTTATATCTAATCTAAATCTACCCTCTTTCAGTTTGAAACCATTAAGCCTTGTCCTATCACTACACGCCCTTGTAAAATGAGTATCCTGAATCAGTTACAAGCTTTGCTGAGTCAGCCATAAAGGAGGAGGGAAAAGGAAATTTTAAAGAACCACAGCCATCTGAACCTTGAAATACTGACTCCCCCAGAGAGCTTAGTCTCCCTGTCAAAAGCATGGCTGACCCTGCTTACTGAAGAAATATTTCAGCATAAATATTTGGATTACACCTAGTGTTTCAATAAGACTTGTGTCGCTGACGGATCTCATATGGTTGCCTTGTTGCTGGTACTCTGTCGGGTGTATAACCTCCTGCAAGCAGAGACAGATTTCTGCTCAGTAGCGTAAGATACATGTGTTGCCACAGCTGTCTGGGGAATCCTTTGGCTCTTCATATCCCTCTGTAGTCCCTGTGCCATGGCTCTTTTCAAACGTTCAAAGTGCAGAGGCAGAGAGGGGCCACTGCATGACATTTTCCAGCCTCCTTGTCTCCTTCTGTGGGGCATGGAGCTGCAGGATTCACTCAGTCTTCATGTGATTTCGCCAGAAATAATGCAGGCAGCAGAATTTGGCTGTGGCAGTGCTGGCAAGCTATTGGCTGATCTGGATGATTCTTTGTATTTTACAGTATATTTCTAAGAATGTTTCTGCCACCGAACACGTGATCCGGAGAGAAACAGAGACAACCTTTTCAGGAAGTCACTCCTGCTCCCCATCACATCACTGCTCCACAGCCACTCCAACATCCAGTCAGAGGTGATGTATACCATTTCCCCATGAACTCTTGCTGCTTGCCTTAGGACGCTGTGAGATACAAAGCCAGTAAAAGATTTTCCTTTCACCTCTCTTTCTGTTTTAACTTAATGTTTGTCATTACACTGGCATACAGGCCATGCCAACACTTGCAGATCTTTGCTGGCACAGCTACTTAATGAGAAGTGTAGAAAGGTGTGATGCTGTAGGCCAACTGCAGTAAGGATCCAGCAGGAACCTACTGCGCTGACAGTATCCTATAAACTAGGAGGATACGAAGCCGTGCACAGACTCAAACAGGAGGATGCATCTAGGGAAGGTTTTACACGTTGTGCTTGCAAACACACTGCAACCTGCATTAATTCATTAAGTATGCACAGGTTATTCATTTTATGCTTGATATATTTGGAATGTATTTGCCTTGTGTAAGGTAAAGTGTGACAAATATCACAAAATATTTTGCCCAGTTCTGCAAAGTTAGGGTCTGATTTGGGAATCAAGTTTTTCACCAGAAGAATACTCCTGTGCAATTTATCAGAGTCCAAAAAGTTGCTCCGGAATCTCAGCATCTAAGGTTGTGGCATCTCCCTCACTGGAAGTCTTTCTGAAGCTCTCAGGAAAACTAGGGCTAGCAGGCAAGTACCATTAATTCTTGCTACATAGGGTGAGGCATAATTTTTCATATTTCAGAATAGCTGTCAAGGGGTAAGACCAGCATGGCTCAGAGGTTGAATTCTCATTGGTTTTGCAAGCATTTATATTGCAGACTGAGCTTCTCCATTTTTATGGTGTCCAGAGAAGTCATTCAAATACTCTAGAGAAAGTCCTGCGCTGTTTTGAGTTTGGATGTTCAGGTTTTTCATCCTATGTAGCTCTTGTGCTTCCTCCAGTAAGTGACAGTGTTTCTCTGTGAGAGTGCTTGCTTTTGAAAAGTAACTGTGGGATGCAGGGGGGCCATATCTGCCTTCTGTTAATGACACGTAGATCACATGCATTGACTTTATAAAGCAAAAGATGTCCTGGCTTATTTACTTCATTAGCCTGGTGTGTTTGTATCCATTTGTCCAGGAAGCAGTGAATCCTTTCAGGTAGAGCTTGAGGATGCATCCTGGCAGATTTCTTCAGGGTTCAGGCATTCATAAGGGAGGAGCACTCAGTGTACAGTGCAGCAGATCAACTTCAGATATCAAACTTAGGTTTTCAGGTAAATTCCTCCCCAGACTCCAGTGGTTCCACCTCCAGTAAGTAGAGAGGGAGCCAAGAAAGAGTTGCTAGGCTGGAAATGACTACCTGTAGCCAGGGAAATCTTTCCCTCAGTGAGCAGATGGTGTGTTTTGCATGTTTTCTGAATTTTTATGCTGCAGTCCAAGCCTGTGTAGGTGTGTGCAGACTTGAGCAAGGTGCACAAAGACTCCTGTGCCTGCAGAGCTGCACCTTGCTGGCCTTCAAGGCTCACTTTGAAGTTCTTGGACCCCAGGGCCATCTCCTGAAGATGCAGAGTTGTGTCTGGAGGGCAGCATTAATACATGACATGTATGGGGAGGCACCTACCTTGCATAGCCTCTGATCCTGGCTACCTGCCATATAATTTTCCTGAATCAAGTGCAGCAAGCAGGTGTTTCTTGAAGTCATGCCAAAGGCAAACTGCTAGCATAATCAGCTTCCATTTTACTCGATAAGCGCCTCTAATGAGGATGCTGTTTGAAGTTATAAATTAATGTCTCAGTTGCAACCGAACATGTGCCTGGAGCCATAAATAATTAACAAGTTCTTTGGAAGTCTTAATGAGGCCTCTGTAACCCCCCACCCAAAATCCTCTGCCACCACAGCTCCATGTGGTGCAGTTTGGGAGTTCAGACCTCTTGCTCCAATGGATCGTGTATTTGTGCTATAGAGAGCAGTCAGCCTGGTGTGGGTAGGCCCCAGTGTGTGGAGGACCCCATGCTTTCCTGTTGTATGCTTGTGGGATGTCATCTCTGCACCAAGCCAAGGGCAAGGGGAGCTCCAAGTGCTAACCAAGGACTAACCAGCATAGTGTAGCTTTAGTCTAGCTCCTTGAACACATTTGCTGCCAAAACCTTTTTTAAACAAGTGAAAATGCTCTTCTCTGTTGGTCATAAGTAATTCTGAATCTTTTTTTCTGACTCCATTCTGGTAGCGTTTCTGAAGGGGCTGTTTCTTGGCAATGTGTGCAGATGATGTATCTGAAGATCCTTTGCCGACTTGCCTTGGCACAGCCAGTGCATTGCTCCACAACAAAGCACTTTGTGATCACAAAGCAGAATTGCGCAGGCCTCCCTGCAGAGGCTGTCCCATCCTGTCCCCAGCTGTCAGGAGGTGGTGTGTTAAATAGCCAGTGTGCCCTGCATTGCCTTTCTTTATCCTCTAATCATACCTCCAAGAAATACTGAAGAAAGGCAAACCAAAATCGGGCCTCCATGACCAGATGTATTCTAGTGAGAGAGAGAAAGGGGACGTCAGTGCAGAGCAGAGTGTGATCTGTGGCTGCATGTTGCTTTTCTGAGAAGACATTGGCAGGGATTCTTTGCTCACTGTCCATGTGGGCTTTGATCCACAGACACGAAAGCCACACCTGGAGCCTGGAGCGGACGGAGAGCCTGACTTCAGATTCCCAGTCTGGGATAATGCTGTCTTCGGTGGGAACCAGTAAATGCAACAGCCCTGCATGTGTGGAAGCGCGGGCCCGCCGTGGGGCCGCCTTCTGCATTGAGGACTCACGGCGGCCCATGACGCAGTATCGTGACTCGGTGGATTCGCTGCGGGACTCGCCGCACAGCGAGAGGTCAGACTCCCCTGCTTCGTGCTGCCCAGGCACAGCAGAGGCCAGCTGTGCCCCTCTCTGCTAGACACAAATCCGTTCACTTCCACCCAGGCCTTGAGTATCAGTCCTGTGGTAGTCCAGGAGAAACTCCAGCTCTGGTCCTGACCAGAGGAAGCCATGGCCCCAAGAGGCCACTCTGGTAGGGGCAGCAACAAATATTGCGCCTTGCCAGTTGTTCCTTGCTCACCTGGAGGCAACATAGGTTTGGAGCACAGGTTTGAGAGCAGCTGAAAATTTCTGTCTGCAATCAGCAACTGATGAAGTAAAACTGGCTGAGATAGTGGATGATGAGCACACCCCGGCCTTCCTGCAGAGCGGGAGGGCAGATTTGTGGGACGGCAGATTTGTGGGACAGCAGCTCAAGCAGGGGCTGGCCCTCAGGTATCTGGGATAAGTCCTCAGCGTACCTGTGGATGGAATGGAGAGCAGACGTGCTGCATGTGGGCACAGCCTTGGGACAGGGCTCTGTATGACCCAGCTCTCTGGGGAAGATGACTGCAGAGCTGGGAAAACATCAGCTAGCGACAGAGAGCTGTCCTCTTCCTGAATCTGGTTCCTCATGGTGCAGAAGCACGTGTCCACACTTGCTGTAGCCCTTCATGGGTCACTGTGGATGACCCTGGATAGCCACCTGACCACTTTGAGGCATTTACCCCTCAAGGCAGTGGGACTTGTCCAAAGAAGGCAAGTTGCTCTCTTGTTTCTGTTCCCAGTCCATTCAGACAGGCTGGCCTGGCTTGCACAGACATCTCATACTTCACAAGACATGAGGAGGGATAAATAAACAGGCACCAGCTGAACCAAGGAGTGACAGCAGCCTGAAATGAGTGGAGACAATGCAAATTGGCACTACAGTGTGGAAAAGAAAACTGCTGCTTAGAAAGAGGTGATGCCAAAGGAAAAGGTGTCTAGAGAGTGGCTAGACCAGATCTGAGCTGTGACACTGATGTCACTATAATAGATGAAGGCTTGTAGATGCCTTTTAGGATAGATTTTTCTAAGTCAGTGGAAACAATATCCAGGCTTTCCCCAGCTGTGGCCTGGGCATAGGGAGGACATTTTGGAGCCCTTTCCTAGTGACAAGCCTGGCAGCTCCAGAGGGAACAGCAAGCAGCTGACAGGCAGGCCAGAGGCAGAGAAGTCTTGACTTAGGCTGCTGGGAGGTGCTGCAAGATTTGCAGCAGTGTGGGGTGGGAATTGCCCTATCCTGGGTAAAGCTCAGTCTTGACAGTCTTGCAGGGCTGGCCCTGAGTCTTATCCTGCAGCAAGGGAAGCACATCCAGCGCAGTTGGCACGAAGGCTCCCTGAGAGCCACGTCTCAGCTGCCAAGTGCTGGGTGCTTAGATGAGTTCAGCATCACCAGCTCTGGCCATGGTATCCCCTCACACTGCAGAGGAGCTGGGGTGCACACCGAGCAACTCCCTTGGGAGAGCCAGTCCTGGGGAGCACAGTACATGGGTACCCAAGCACCCACTGAAGCCAGCCGCTCATCGTCCCTCAGGCACTGCAGTGCAAGGTGCCTCTGCCTGGTTCCCAGGAGATGCCGTGCTCCTGGACCACGTGCACCAGAGGTCCCGCATGTCTCTGCGCTGGGTGTTCAGCAAAGCGCAGCTGCAGCTGACAGGTTTTGGGGTGCTCAGTGTCCAAACGGAGGTGTTGTTTCTTTCAGGTACGTGTCAGCCCTGACCACACCAGCACGCCTGTCGCCTGTCGACTTCCACTACTCGATGGCCACGCAGGTGCCCACCTTTGAGATCACCTCCCCCAACTCTGCACATGCTGTCTCCCTGCCGCCGGCGGCCCCCATCAGCTTCCGCATGGAGGAACAGCAGCCCCTCCTGCGGCGGTACCAGCTCCCTTTCCAGGACACACAGAGGTACGACAGCTACTACCAAAGGAAGACCTACCTAAATGACAGCATGGGGAGCCTGCCCTCCAGCCCCTTCCGCATCACGGAGGACGATGAGTACGAGACAACACAGGAGTATGTCACAGCGCTAGAGCAGCCAAAGAAAACAGCCAGCAGCAACAAGCGGTGGAAAAAGTCCAAACTGAATGGGCATGTACCCCACAGAGCCAGAGCAGTCCGGGACTCCTTCTCCTTGAGCAGCGCCTCTTACAGTGAGTCTGATGAGGAGCTGGTGGCTGAGAGCACCCCCTTCCTAAGCACTCAGAACAATGAGGCGACGAACACAGAGTCGCCCCCACTCCACCGGCCGGGTGACAGCCGGACTCACCATTCCTACAGCAGGCACAGCGCTCACGGGGAGAGTGGGCGCAGCAGCCTGGCGCACACAACACCCAAACAAGACCCCGATCCTCTCTAGGCGCCTTGCAGACATACCCGCATGGAGGAGGCGGAGGAGGGAGGCAAAATAAAAATGAGACAAAAATAAATATTTTTATTTTATATAAAAGAGGAAAAAATATAACAAATAAAATGTTTTATTTTCATTTTAGCAAAGTTGTCTTATAATAGCTAACGGCAATGACTTTTTTATAGGGAATCTCTATTTATATGTAATGTCTTGATTTACAGCTTCCAAGGAAAAAAAATTAAAAAAAAAAAAAGAAATGAAAACAAACAATAAAGTTTAAAAAAAAAAGGTGGGCCAATTTTTGACTACTTAAAAATATAAAATAAAACTATTGTGGTGCCTTTTGCTGTATGCTAGTGCTGGGATTCATGCCGAGGATTCTGTTTCAGTAGCATTTTTAAGACCATAGATTTTTGTTTGGGAGACAACCTGTCACAAGGGCGCTCTTCTGTCAGAAGAAAACAGCCTCGCCACTTTGCCCTGTACCCTGCTATTAATGATCTTGTTCTATCATTTTAACACATACCAAGGACATGAGTGGGAGCGTTTCCATTATCATGTCTGATGGGGATCTGTCTTGCCCTGTAAAATACTTGTATTTTTGCTTAATTCAGGAGAAAAAGAAACCCAACAGCACCATACTGAAATGCAGAAATAATGTTTCTTTTGCCACACAGGTAGGAAGAGAAAACAAAATCATGCAGCAGCAGCCCTTAAATATAGCTCTCAACCTCTGGCCGTTTCACATGTGGGTCTGAAGCTGGGTTGGCACAGGTTTGTAGTCCAACAAATAAGACATTTGTAGGAATGTGGCAAAGTAAAACCCCTTTACATACGGTTGAATCCAGTTCACTCAAGCCAGCCCTGGCAGGCCGGTGGCACTGCACAATGGTCCCAGCAGGGCGGTGCCGTACTGGACCTGGTGCCGTGCTGGCCATGGCGTCCCCTTGACCAAGGTGCCGCAGCAGCTATGGTGTGGCATTGGCCATGGTGCCGTAGGACTACAGTGCTGTGCGGGCTGCAGCGTCCTGTGCACCATGCTTGCCACTGAGGATGCCCGGACGGCACAGCACGGCTGTGGCTCACCCCAGGCACCGTGCCAGGCAGCCGCTGGCTGTGCTGCCCTGGTGTCTGAACGCTTCTGGCTCCACTTGTAGCCCCTGCACTGGCTGGGAAGGGCAACCACATGGGGCAGCCCAGCGAGCGGATTCCTCTGTACCGCCGTGCCGTATATTGTAAAGACAGTTGTTACCATAACGTCTTGCCTCAATGACAGACGTCGCATTTCCAAACCTGGAGCAGCTCTGGCCTTTGACTGTGTGGCGCAAAGAGACAGTCCTGCGTGTCCAGGCAGCAGAGCATCCCCATGGAAGTGCCCCTCTCTCCTCAGTTCTCTGCAGCAAACCTGTTTACATTGTAGCCTGACTTTTTTCTTTTTATATTTTTACTTCTGCATGTCCTTTGCATTTCAGATACTGTAGATTGGATGCATGGTGAAGCTGTGACTGAGAAGATAATACAAAAATTGACAGTGTATTTCATTTAACTTTTAGCAATAAAGTAACTAAACCCTCTATTCCTCACCCATGATGGGATCAGATAGAAAACTCTGCTAATTTGTCATAAGATGATTGTCAAAGTTTGCTCTGGATTGTCTGAATGTCAGAACTCTCGACTGTTTAACACTTGAACATTTTTTTATATTATAAATAAAATAAGAAATAACAAACTGTGGGCAGCATTGATCTAAGGCAATCTGGGGGGCAATGGGTAAGCTGTGACAAGTACCATACACAGAATCACGGAATGGCTGAGGTTGGCAGGGACCTCTGGACATCATCTGGTCCAACCCCCAGAGCTACTTGTCTAGGTCCAGGTCCAGATGGCTTTTGAAGATATCCAAGGAGGGAGACTCCACAACCTCTCTGGCCAACCTGTGCCAGTGCTCAGTCACCCTCACAGTAAAAAAGTGTCTTCTTGTGTTCAGACTCAATTTCCTATTTTTTTAATTTGTGCCCAGTGCCTCCTTATCCTGTCACTGGACCCTACTGAGAAGAGTCTGGCTCCCTGGTCTTCATCCTTTCCCATCATGTATTAATATACATGAATTAGGTCCCCCTGAGCCCTTTCTTCTCCCAGCTCTCTCAGCCTCTCCTCATAAGAATGATACCCCAGTCCCTTAAGCATCTTTATGCCCCTGAAATCCCAGAGGTGGGTGTTTTTCTACCTGACTGGACATTTGACCTTCACCACAGGGTTCAAGACTGGAGACTTACTGAGGTGAGTGGATGCTACCCCACACGTCTCCTGGGAGGATGCCATTTGTTCTCTATCTGCAGACTAGGAGAATCACCACGTTGCCCCACTGGTGGAAGCTTTTTGTTGTGCCAAGAGAGGCCAAGATGCATGCCACGTGCTTTGCATGCTGGCACTGATTTCAGTGACTTTTGCAGTGGACTGGAGATGTGTTGGGTCCAATTCTGCAAGTGCTGTGCTGCCCTCCAACAAAACAGATCCCTTCTTCAGCTCTCGCATGGCAAGTCTATGACTCTGGCTATGTGTCTGTCAGGGGAATCACTGAGGTTATGGTTTATTCACAGGAAGCACAGTTCCTGAGATTATATCATGGTGTCCCACAGCTCAGTCCAGCTCCCTAGTTCCTGCTCAGTGAGATGATGAACAGATGTCAAAAAGTCCCAGTTGAACTTGTCTAGTAGGAGAGGGACCTCCTACACATTGGTCCCTACATGTGAAGACTTGTCTGGTTTGATCTCATAGAAACACACAGAGCCATGAGAGACGTCCCCAGTCCCAGCCTGTGCCAAAAGCCAGGCTAAGCTGCTGCACACCCACAGCCAGGGTTTCTTCTCCAACATCAGGATGCCCATTGCCTTGGAGCTGACCTGCTGAGTTACAGACCTCCCCTAACATCCATCACATGTGATGTGGGGACTCCGGCCACACCAGAGAGCTCAGCACTGTACCGTGAATAAAAGCATCTCAACGTTGACTTCTCAAAAGATTGAAGGCTAAAGGATCCTGCCCTCCTCCTACATGGCCTATATACTTTCTACCCAACAGCAGTGTGGAAAGGAGGTCTTAGATGTCTAGGATTGGGAATAAAGGCAGTAGGCCCAAGTCCTGGTTTGGATGACATTTATCATGTAGCTTTTGGACACATCAGGTCCCTCTTTTTGCTGGATGAAAGCAGCTTTGCCTGGTGCTGAGCTGCTTTCAGTGTCCGCAGGACCAAAGTTATGCTTGGCCATGCAGCTGTCTACACTGCTGTTCATTCCTGGGACAGGCTGTCGTTGACCATTGACCTTGGTCTCCTGACTTACCTCCTCCAGCAGCTCCTGGAGCATGACAAGATGGGCAGGAGTGGGCAGAGAGCACCAGATCCCCTCTCCAGGTATGGGAGATCACCCAGTGTGAGGATCCCTGGGGAAACCAGCCACAAAGAAGGCAGAGATAGGGGGCCTTTGGGTTCCCAGAGCCACCCTGTCTCCCTGCCTGACTCTCCTCAGTGTCTGTGAGCTGATGAGCTCTGTTCCTGGAGAAGTCCACCTGCTGCCGGCACAGAGTTGGCCCCTCAGCAACCTCTGCATTATAGGAAGGCTGCAGCTCTGGGGCCTCCCACTGCTGTGCTCTGGGCTGCAACGCAGGGCGACAGTGTGGCTGAACCTTGGGGAGCCCTGAGGTGGCTGCTCCACACCTGGGCATCACCATCGCCATCTGCTCAGTCCCATGCAGGGAGATGTTTTACTGCTCCATGGTTTGCAGGGACCTGTGATGCTCTGCATCTACTGAGACATCACTAGCTGTGAGCCATGGCAGCCTCATGATTTCTTGTGGTGATTTCTTGTTCAGTGTGCCCCTTGTTTCCCATAATTGTGTTCTATATTTGGTGGCAGTTACACTACAATTTTCTCTCCAATTGCCTTTGAAGGAAGCCTGTATCTGTCTCCTTTTTCCCTGGCTGGTCTATTTTTAGAGCCCTCATCTCCAGCCATGTATATTGCTAGGGTTTAGTCATAAGTATTTTAGAGCAATTTTCACAGGTGGGGGGAGCCACTGACACCTCCTGCCAGCTCTGCATGTGTGATGATGCTTTTGCAACCCTTCCCAGAGGGGATAGAATCACTTTGCAGACACAAACGGGGTGATGCAAGTAGGAGAGGAATGTCAGACCCTAGCTTTGGGATTGCAAAGCCTCCCAACAAAGCCATCAGTGGTTTTGTCCCATTGCCTGTCAAATGGGCACTGCCTGCACCAAAGGGCTCACATCTACATTGTGGCATCGGCCCTGCTCCTGTCAGGGGCTTAAGGGAACTGCTGGCTGTGTTGTAAGGTCTGTGGTTGCTCCTCCTCACCAGGCGCATGGTGCACTGGGAAGACTTCAGCTCTTGGCTGTGTGGCTGCAGCCTGTGGCAGCAGCCCTGGCCCTGCACGCTGCATCCAGGCCAAGGACCGCGCGGGATGCCAGGTGAGGGCTGGTTCAGCTCTGCTCTTCCAGCGTGGTGCAGTGGCTGCTGCATGCAGACATGGAGAAGATTCGTGGACGTGGTGTGGGGAGCCTGGGGTGGTGCGAGGCTGTGTCCCAGTCAGGAACAGAGGACAGGATCAAACAGCAGGGCTGCCTGGGTGCATTGAGGAGGGATAAAATATGTTGAGAACATGCTGAGAAGGAACTGGTTCTGCTCCACAGTGTCCAGGGCCAAGAGTGAGGATTCAGGCCCCAAGCTCAGGAAAGATCCTCAAAATGATTTGGAGGCAGGTTGTCTCCAGAAGAGGCCTGGCAGGAAGGTCAGGCTGAACCATGTCAGGCAGGGATTGCTGTCTGAGACCAGGACCAGCTATGCTGCCTGCTGGAGTGCTCAGCACAGGCTGGGGGTTGTACCAGAAAGTGAATTTGGGTACCTGCAGGAGGAGAAAAGGTTGTGTCTGTTTAGTGCCTCTAAGTTGCTGCCCTCTCGTAGCAGCAGCTGAGTGCTTCACATCCATGCAGGGAAAGGGGGAAGAAAAAAAAACCATTTTTTCTCATTATAAGCTGAGGTGGAAGGTTGGTCAAACAAGGCATTTGGGGGTATTCTTAGTGCCTTCTTGTAGGTAAGAGGGCACCACATCTGCAAAGGCATATGCACCCAGACCAGCCCTTGTGTATCAGGAAAAACTGTGCTGGTTGTCACTAAGCGCAGGTGTAACTCATTTGGCTGTCTTGCCAAGGGCTCTTTAACCCAGGCTGCTACAACCACTCGGTGAAGAGTCTCATGACTCTGAGGCCCTTTCCTGGTGCACAGATACTGCTCTTCCCCTGCAACTTAATCCTGTCTGAGGATGACAGAGTGGCACCTTCAACATGGGGGACCGAGATGCTTTTTTTGGCTTTCTCAGACAAATTAGAGATGACACTGCCTGCTGGAGGGGTTGGTCAGAAAGAACAGGATGAGGTACAAGATATTACCTGGGATTTAGGAGAGCAAGAGTTGGGCCTGACTTTTGCCTGGGTTTCCACTGAGTGAGTCAGTGGGCATCTCCAGAAACAGATGCTTCATGTGAGTAGCAGCATCCTGGAGGTCCCCAGTGCAAGAGATGGCTGCACGGTACCTGACATAACAAACACATGATGCATTGGAGAAACAGCTACAACACCCAATGAAGGCAAAGGCTTCTCTGAGAACAGTGCCCAGAATATCTCCAACCACCAGTGCAGATGTTGGCATCCTTCTCCTCCCATAAACCTCCAGGCCGCATGTGGATAGACAGACCTGGGATGTGCCAGATGAACATGTTGGTAAAGCAGCCCATCTGTCTCACCTGCTCCACCAGTAAGCCATCCTTCCAAAGCATAGTCAGGCCAGTGCTTTCAGCAGGATGGGTGTGCTGGCACCCTACTCAAGGAAAGGCATTGCTATTTTCTGGTGCTGGCCAGAGATTCCTGGCTTTCTCTTTGCAGGAGCTGATGGAGATCTGTGTGAACGTGGTCATCCAGGGCCGTGAAGCCTGGGACCAATCCAGCACACAGTGGAACCATATTTCAGACCAATTCTCTTTACCAACAGATTCAGCTTTATTGTTATTCTTTTTTACATGATTCTTAGTGCATCATTTCAAATAAACTATCAAACTGTACAAAGAAACAGAGAGATAAAAGAAGAGGTGACAAAATGGGATGGAGGTTTTTAGTAGTATGAACTATCATGGAAAACAGTAGTTGATAGTCTCTCAGACTTTGAAGGTCCAAATAAATCTTATTTTGTTTGTTTAAAAAATGCTGCAAAATGTAAACAATAAATGACTGTAGTTAGCAGCTACAAGATCCTTCAAAGCTGGAACTTGATTACTGTGAATGCACCTAGGGGAAAGAAAAGCAATCTGAGATAAAGGACCAAACCAAATAGCAAAATAAATAAATAAAGTGTGGGAGGACATTTGTAGCATTGAAATGCAGTGGAATCGCTTCTAGTACAACAGTAAATCATTGGACCACAGACAGCAGAAAGGAACAGAAACACAATTCCCCCTTTAAAAGAGTATAGCATATGAATCGCAAAATGGAGGAAGTACGACACTGATGGGCAGTTAGAATTGCTGCTGCACACAAAGGTTCAGCTGGATCTGAAGCACAACTCCAACTGCACCTCAAACCAAAAGTGGCAGATGCCATGGGTGCTAAATAAACAGCCACTTGGCTAGTTTGTCTGAACAAGCAGGAACAGGAGAGTGATGTTGCACAGCGAAGCCAGGTGGTCTTTCCATTCAAGTAAAAAAGGAAAAAAAAAAAANGTTTCCTTATATATATATTTATTTATATATATTCATATGTATATATATTTATATATATATAGAAAGGATAAGATGACAGAGGGCACTTCGGGCCTCTACTGCCGTGGGCAGATGACATTCCCACACACTGTGCTGAAGACGCCTCTCACTCAGTCGGTGACTAGCTCATGAAACCTGTCCTATTGTGATGTGCCAGACCATGCTCCTCTCATGGGAGGAACGTACTCCCTGCTGCTCTGTGCCCTTCTCTGAGAGCGCTGGTGGTGACACAGACACCGGTTGTCTCAGCTGAGTTTCTTGCACCGCTGGGAACTGTGGACGTGAACCAGTGGAAACTCCAGGGAGAGAAGGAGGAAGAAGGAGGAGAGAGAGGGTTGGTGGAAGAGAGCAACCTGGCCCCTGGAGAATGAGCATATCCCTTTGTTGTGCAGGCTGCGGCAGGAGGGAAAGAAAAGCCACTGGTGCTGTTGGGAACAAAGAAGAGATGGAGTGTCTATGATGCTGAAATGCCGGAGCATTACCAAGGAGAGTCAACTAAAGCTTCTTTGACTTCTTTCACTAGAGCAGTCACCGTGTCATACACATCTACGGTTTTGTTTGTATAATTTCCTAGGTAAAATTGTGCTCATTGATCTAGTCCAGGAGCGCAAAGCATCACCGGGTTCATTCCCTCTATGTGCGCATTCCTTGTTAAGTGTTCTGCTCTATTATGTCCTTTTCTACCTTACAGCTGACAGACACATGCCCTTGGCTCAAGGAAGGGCTTGAATGTGTCTTTCGCAAAGCAATGTCATCAGCTTCCACCTTGAAGAAACTGGTTTCAATTCTCTCCAGGTCATCTGTCCCAACTTTTATCTTCATGCACAGAAGATTGATGTATGTCTCGTAGCGGCTCTTCTGCAGAGAAAGAGGGAACAGAGCAGAAAGCCTGGGAACAGGGACAGGCCACAGCATGCACGGAAAGCAGAGGCAATGCCATCTGCTACTGCAGGAAAACACATCCTATATTGTCAGGATCCCACTATTCACACCCAGCAAGTGCTATTTAACCATAGTACAATGTCTGGTCTATGCAAAGCCTGCGAAGACTTACCAACTTGCAGTTCAAAGAGTTGATGAAAAAGGGGATGGTTCTGCAACACTCTCCAAGTTGCTCTTACAGGTCTTGACTGCCACTCTGATTGTTTAAGGTGGGTACTGGAGGCAACAGCAGAGCAATAGATCTGCTTCCTCCTTACTTAGGACATTCAGAGTTCCCACACTCCTGCCTGCCTGTCTGGGAACAACACTGTGAGGATGTCCGCATTTAGCACATGGACAGCTCCCCTCAGTTGATATAAATACTTCTGCTTGCATTGTTTTCATCCAGGAATTCACTGTTACTGTTAACTTGTGCCCCCATTGCTCCTCACAGAGCACAACAAAAAAATGGAGGCATCTTGTCTCTGCTTGGCAGCATTATTTCAAGGCTAGGTGGAGCCCTGGGATGTGAGAGATGGGAGATTTCCATCCTTTTCCAAGAGACGGCCAGTAAATGCCACACTCAGCCCAGGCTAATACTGGGAATAATCTAAGCTCCCGCTGAAAGCAGGAACAGAGCCTCCAGCTGTCCCTCCCCACTGACACCTCTGTGGCAGGATTCCTACCTTGTGCTCAATTCTCTCTGGAACAAAATATCCCATTTCTCCAATTAAATGCTACCGAGACTTTGCAGAGGATTTAAACTGAGCTACATGCATCCTCATAAAGTCTGTAATCAGCTGTAATACTGTTTTTGGCTTTCTTTACATAAACAGTTGCAGGAAAACAAGATTAATTCTCCTAGGGTTACCCTTAGCTTTTTATGAATGTTGCTTGAAAAGGCTGATGTACACTGAGAAGTGAATCACTTCCTTATCTGGGACTTGAGGAAATTTCAAGTTCCAGCACAGTTAAGGGAAGATTTTATTTCTCTCATCCGTTTTCCCCTCCTCAGGTTAGAAATCACAGAGGGGAGGAAATGTCTGTTATTTCTTTTTTTAGGTCCAATGGAAAACAGCGAGGCTTATCACTGCCACATAACACACATCAAGCTTGTGAGCCCTCTTCCTTTCCTTTCCTTTCCTTTCCTTTCCTTTCCTTTCCTTTCCTTTCCTTTCCTTTCCTTTCCTTTCCTTTCCTTTCCTTTCCTTTCCTTTCCTTT